>AWWV01016230.1:0-16741 GCA_001974805.1 Corchorus capsularis
AAAAAAAAAAAGGAGAGTGAACTTTTAGAGCTGAGAGAGAGAGATTTGAAAGACAACTCAGAAAAATCGTGAGAGGGGTTTTTTCTCTATGAAAAATAAAGGGCAGTTTTGTCTTTCTCAAAAAAGATCCAATACACCAAAAAGGATGAATTCTATCCTTACACCAAATGTTGACAACTTTAAACCATACCTCTATCCATTGATTATCTTGTATTTGAATACACCTAAGTGGAATTCTCCCAAAATTTATAATCTTAAACATTTTATTATAGAGTTAATTTACATATTGTAGCCATCGGGCCATTTAGTCTGGTGGTAGAGTGTTGGACTTTTAGTTCCAGTTTACTTGACCATAAGGTCTTGGCTTCTAGTCTCACGGAATGAGAGTTTATTTGTAATTTATTTGTTTGTGTATTTGTTATGTTTCGTAGTTATAGATGAAATTAGAGATTTGGCAATCCGTCTCACGGAATGTGAGTTTATTTGTAATTTATTTATTATGTTTGGTAGTTATAGATGAAATTAGAGATTTGGCAATCCTATTTGATATGTTTGGCAGTTATAGATGAAATTAGAGATTTGACAATCATATTTGATTTATGTACGCTTCAACAATATGTAAATGGGAAGCCAATGTATTTGCACATTCTCTAACTAAGATTGAGCTAGATAATCGTGTGATATGGGACTATTTCTACCGATCTCTGATTATTGATTAATAAAATTGATTATTTGATAAAAAAATTTACATATTGTAAATCATTATTTTTCCTTATATATTTATATATATTGAAGATATTTTTTATCAATTCAAAAAACCGGAAACGATATCCTAAAACTATGAAAACCGGTGTATACCATTTTTTCTAACAAAATCAAACGCCATCCGGTATGGTATTTACAACCATGGATATAATACCTCAATCAATAGTAGAAGCAGAGTAGATTGCCGTATCTGCTAGACTGCTATTGTTAATCAAGCAATTTAGATGAAGAAGCTTTTGTGATGTCAAAAAAAAAATGAAGAAGCTTTTGACTGATCTTGGTCCGTCCAATATGACGCTTATAAGTGTTTTTTTTTAATGTATAGGTCGGGGGGAAATGACATTTTTCTTTAAGTTACGTTGAAGTAAGGACAACTGATTTTATCAAAATATGGGGCATAAATATCATTTTACACCCTTAAATTTATACGGACGGTCTCTTTGCACCCAATTTTTTTATTTTGACCAAAATGCACCCTAAAGTATTGTTTTTGTGCCACTTTGCACCCTCCGTTATGATAGGACAAACGGACATCCGACGTGGCATGCCACGTGTACCAAAAAATGCCACGTGACATGCCACGTATACAAAAAGGACACATGGCACGCCACGTGTCAAAAATGCCACGTGCCACATGTCATTTTTGTGCATGTGGCATGCTATGTCGGACGTCCGTTTGTCCTACCGTGACGGAGGGTGTAAAGTGGCACAAAAATAAAACTTTAGGGTGCGTTTTGGTCAAAATAAAAAAGTTGAGTGCAAAGTGACAGCCTGTATAAACTTAAGGGTGCAAAATGACATTTATGCCGATATATATATACCCTTACAAGTTTCTTGGTCGACAAATTTTCCTTAGGGTATTAAACCTCCAAATGATTTGAGTTTGATAGACGACGGAGCTTCTCCTCCTCTTCTTGTTGCTTAAGAGTCTCATAAAGAGGAGCATTCTTAGTTTCAGGAAGCCATAGACTTAGAATTCCACTTATAATGGAAAACGCCCCGAATACAAGGAACGAAAGAGATGGGCTTAAGCGACCGACAACCACCAATAATGGAGCTAAGGAAGCCCCTAACATCAAGGCTTGGCGTAGCACTGACACTGCAAAGTTTCTAACATTTGTTGGGAAAAGCTCAACACAGTAAATTAACATGACATCAAACGCAATAGATGCAGCCATGAAACCAATTGCTTCAATTGTCAATTGGGCCCAACTCCCTCTTGAATGATATTGATAACTAGCCTTAGCTTTGGAGGAGAAAATGATGCAAAGAAGACATGAAACGCCAGCTAAAATTGCAGACAATGAGAAAAGGAGACGTCTCTTAGTTATGCTCAATAGCAAGCTACCAATGAAAATAGCAGGAATCTCCATGAGTGCATTGAGAACAACTGTGAAGTAGAGATTGAAGTTGAGGTTTTCGACGTTTAGCTGGATCCCATAATAAACAAATCCAACTCCAAAACCAGCTACAATAACAGTAATCATTCTCTTAGCAGCCCATTTCACAGTCCATAGACTCTCCTTTTTCTTACTCTCTCTTTCGCTTTCACCTTGGTTGCCATTCTGATCTGATTGAGATGGAATTATGAGGTGTAAATTGTCAGGAAGTTTCTTGCTATTGAGTCTTGCGAACCTTTCTAATACATCGAGTGCTTCTCTGTTTCTCCCTTTAACAAGGAGCCAACGAGGTGATTCCGGTACAAAAGGGACTAACAAGATAGTATACATAAGAGGAGGAAGGGATATGATCTTATATAAGTTCCTCCAACAGCTTCTGGTTGGATGGGCAATGAAAGGGAGTGACAAAAACCCCGCTGTGAAGAAAAAGAAGCCATATTGGCCAACTTGGCCTCGCCATTTGCGGCCAACAGCTTCCGTTGCCAGAACAAGACAGCAAATCCCAATCCCAGAACGGGAAAATCCGTTTGCAAACCGAAGAAGTGCATACATCCAAACATTTGGTGAGAGGGAGGTGATGAAAGTGGTTGCAGAGGTTAAAATGCATGACAGTAACAACGTTTTCTTTCTTCCCAAGTAAGCATCAGCAAGATGACCATAGAGAGCACATCCTGAGTGGGACAAAAATCATTAAAACTTGAAATTACTTTTGTTGTGAAATAATATATGAATGAAGCAGTAAGTAAAGTTAAAAATGTCCCCAAGGGGACACCTTGGTGATTAAATCTTGAGACTTCTTATGGGAGGTATGGAGTTCGAATCCTAGTATGGGTCATGAGGGATTATGGGACATAGGAGAGGGCTAAGCTACATGGTGTTGTGTAACAAATTTCTATCATTTTGATGAATAGCAAAAGAAGAGTAAAGTTAAAATATGAGAGAATTACTAATTAAGACTATGGTTATGGAATGGATGAGGAAGAGGAAGAGAGAATAAGAGTTGCTACCAAATATAGAGCCAATAAAGAAGAGAGAAGCAGGAAGAGCAGCAAGAAACTTGCGGTGGCAAACAAGCCCCCACTCAGCAATAGTGGAGGTTGTATTTCCTCCAACCCACTCCCAAGTTGCGGCTGGTAATCCACAAAGGAGACCAGCATCTTGGCCTTTACTACTAGTCATGCACAAAGACGAATTAGAATAGTTGGTGATATTATGATGATCGAATTGAGTTTTGCATCTCCAAGCAGCTGGTTGGGCATCAGTAAAGATGGTGATTAAAGTGTTCTGGGAATCAAATACCCATGCTAATGATACCAAGACAACGTGCAGCAGCTGGGAGATCCCTAACGATCCAACATACCTATCTACCACCTCTTCCACACTCAGCTCCAACTTGGATTCTGCTGAATTTACTTTTCCATGTTCCTCTAATTCAGCCGCTTCTTGCTTCGTCACAGCCTTATTACAGCCAAGATGATCTTGTTTTTGATCCATGTTTCGATATGTTGAAGGCCTTCTTCCTATACTATATATCCTAATATTATAGTGCCATATAATTGATATGTACTTATTTCTTCGCTTAGGTGGACACCAAAAAACACAACAAAAAGGAAATGGAATGATGAGTGGACAGGAATTGGAAAATCAAATAATTTTCGTCTTCGTACTCAACACGATCGAGCAGCTACGTGTGAAGTTGAGGGTATTTATATTTTATATTTTATATTTTATATTTTATATATAATATATATAGTGATTGAATCCCCCCATTGGCCAAATATATATAGTGTTGGGACATGAACATTGACGTGTCGATATACTTTGCTATATATTCTCATTTTTCAATGTTTATGCACCAATGGATCAGCTGATATTTGAAACACTTGCCACAGTACTTGCAATAAGGACGGCAGGAGGATGGTGGTGGTGGTGGTGGTGGTGGTGGTTGTTGTTGTTGCATTTGATAGCCCACTAATCATTTATTTATTATTATAAGTTATTACACCACTTATATATATTGCTGCTTCAGACACCATAATTCTTCTATCTCTAAAATATGCGGTGTGATATTTCTTTCTTGTTCGAGCTAGAGGGTTTTGATTAGAGGATTTTATATAATTATAAGCAGTATTTTTCCACTAAAAGTTAGGTTTAATAGATAATTATTTGACCCTTAATGGATAAATTAATCTTTTTGAATGGAAATTGGTATAGCTCCGGTAATAATTGAACTAAAATTAGATAGAAATTTAACAGATCCGGATCAATTTCCATCTCAGACTAGACTAATTTGTCTTTTCTTACAAGTTAAGGTATGCAATTGAAAAAAAAAAAAAATCAAGAGCTAACTTTTTTTTTCCAAGTTTACTTAGCAAAATGTTTAATAAGCATTACAAATTACAAATTATTAAATAGAAAACATTTCAAATCAATTATCTCACATTTTGACTAACTGAGAAGTATACTTTTGAGTGTTCTTAATTTGAGATTAGAAAGGTTAGGAATAAATCCTAATGATATGGCGGAGATGTGCTCTTATGAGTAATCATGCACTATCAAAGTAATGAAAGGTTAGAGTTTTCGAGTTTGCCAGTTGTCATACATCTTTTATCATAGGATGTGAAGGGAAATTCAGAAGATCAAATAAAATGAATATAATTAGATAGATTACTTGTGGTGATACTATAAGATAGTAATATGTTAGAGTTAGACCAATAATAAGCACGCAATCAAAATATAGAGCATAATGGCCACAAAAATATAGTACTATATTAGTGCAACGATGACCAAGGTGTTGGACTTGGAACCATAGGCTATGCTTTTGGTGGCAATTAATGCGTGCATTTTGATAGCAACACAAGTGCTATTTGACGTGCACATCCACTTCCAAAATCCAAAATCCAAACCTTCTTTTTTCATTTTTACTCCGATAAAGTACAAGAATATGCATTTCAAGCGTGGAGCCTTAAAACTGAGATTATGGTTTGTCTTAACCGAACAACTTATAATGTCAACCGAAGAATTAAAATGAATCATTTGATACCTAAATCAGGAAAAATAGGAACAGAATCAGTGCAATAACTGAAACAAATTAAACAGTAGCTTACTTATTCCTTGATTTGAAATTAAAGGCGGAATATTGCCTTTTGCTAATGGAAAGCAAATGCTTAAATGCACATATCACTTTTGAAGCTTGTTTCTACGTCAACAGCAAATGTTTCCTTTCCCCATCAATGTAGTGGTACATGTATGTTAACATTCGCACTAAGCCTAAGAACACTTTTCTTATGACTTACAAGAAGTACAACACCAAATAAAGTTCAAATGATGAAGTTACATTGGAAAATCATCTCGAGCATTACGCCAATCATTCGCAATCCTTAGAAATTAGGAAAAAAGGAACAAAAAGAGTAGAAGCAATCAGTGCAAGAACTGAAACAAATTAAACAGTTGCTTGCTTGTTCTTTGATTCGAAATTAAAGGAGGAATATTGCCTTCTGCTAATGAAGCAAATGCTTATACACATATCCTTTTTGAAGCTTGTTTCTAGGTCAACAGCAAATATTTCATTTCCCCATCAATGTAATGATACATGTATGTTAACATAGTGGTAAAATATAACCAATGGATTTGATGCTTCATTGGAACTAAAACTAATTGTTTTGTTAATGAAAGCAAGAATCTAAGGCCGATGCCTCATTCATAAACTAATCTTCTTCCCTCCTCTTCTATTTTGGCTTTTCAATTAGGATTTATCATAGCATCAACATTGATCACCATCCAAATAAATGTGATATATGCTAGATTATTGTGTCTATGTGACAAAAGCCTATATATTCATTTCGTTTGGTAACAGAAACAAAGCTATAGCCATAAACATTCTTCACACCAATCAAGCCTACTATGACAGTAAAAGTGTAAAACTACAGGTACGACTTCAACGGAGGTAGTGGTTCGAAGACACTAAACTAATCATATTATACTTTACACAAAAGAAACCTAATAACAAAGCCAAAAATCTAAAAGTCATAAAAATCAGAAGAAAAAAGAACATATCTGAAAAAATTTACAAGACTTACTACTATTCTCAGAAATGTTCTTTTCTCTTCAGAATTTTTAGTTATTTTAGATTTTTTTCTTTTTTATTTTATTATGTTTCTTCTATACAAAAAGTATAATATGGTTGAGCACCTCGGCACCAATACTTCTGTTTCAACACCATAGGTCAAGTAGTTGATTTTTCTCTATTAACCCTAGGGGCTACTTTTTCTCTTTCAATTTTCACTGTTGTCTTAAGAAGTCAAGTCTCAGAGCTGCCATAGCCCTAACCTCCTTTATCAAGAATCTAATCCAACATTTTAGTATGTGAAAATAGTATTAAGAGAGACTGTCATGGCATGTGCATTTAGAGAAGATGCATTCATTTTACATTTGAACATTGTATATGTACATGGACAAATTCTCGAGGAAGCAAATGACATGATAATAACATTTATACTAACTGTATATACCTCCAATTTAGCTTTAGCTGCAGGTTCAAATGTTTTGCAAAGAATCTCGTAATTCTTTTCGATTCCTTCCTGCACAAAACGGTAAAAATAAAAAGATTACTCAAAACTATATAGTCATGCATATTAGCTATTATAATGCAAAAGTAAACTCCTTACCAATGGATCAACTCTGGATGGTGAAATACTTGAGATCACATATCTGCACAAAGTTGGTACATGCTCATCATATACAGCCATATGAAGCACTGAAATAATTAATAATAAGAAAACTAGAGACAAAGTGATACAAGCGTAGATCACAAAATCAGATGATAAACTCAAGTGGTGATTATACGACAATAAACCAAAGCATTTTCACATTTGCATGCTTAGACACATGCTCAAAAGTGAGTTGCATGCATATGGCCATAGGCCAGTAAATAACTTGCACTAACTACAGACTTCAATTCGATTGGCTCTTGAATAGGACTTCTACACAGCTCTAATTCAACCCATATGCATCATAAACCACAGTAATTGCTATCCGAATCCATGATTGATTCTCAATCTTTCCTTAAGATCATAAATTTTATTCTTTGATGCATCTCTGCAGCCTCAATAAGAGAACAGACCTTACAAATACAAAGTATGAAAGCCAAACAAAAGTAATCAGGTCCAAGATTTAACCGATAGATATTAGGTTATCTTTTATTACTTTGAAGTTTTCTTCATCATGTAACTGTTTGCGTTCGTCTAATTTGGCAACAAAACTGTTAAACACTGCACCAAGGTCTGTTAAAAGGACTGCTTACAGAACCTGATCCTTAGCAAGGATTTGTTGAACTTTTATTTAGCTTGGTTTAGTTCAGCTTACAGTCTCAGGTTTACCAAGTTTTCTAAATCCATTTGCCCTTTGTTGTTCCATCTTTTTCCATTTACTCTTTTGATTTTATTTTCTTTTTCCAGTTTAATTTCTTTAGTTGCTCATATCTTTAGCATTCTGGTGGACAACATAATACTTGACAGTAATAACAAATAGGAATGTTGAGATTATACTAAAGAAAGATGGATTCGCTGTCCTATAAGTAATGATATCTTCACCCAAATAACCATCTGAGAAAGTAAAAAGTTTTACCCCAGCTTGCTTATATAAAACTTCATGGCCAACGAATTTGCTTTTTGAACTGTTAACACCAGGGCCTCCATGCGGTTCTAAGAGAAACATGAAAGCAAAACAAAGGAACCCATCTTAGAACTTCAAATTAAGCATGATAAGACGAGTAAAACAATGCGAAAATGCGAGATATTCCAAAATGTCTACTAAACACAGAGTAAAATGTAAAAACAGTAGATTCAAGGGGAGAAAAGAAGGGAACCTTTCGAGCAATAAGCTCAATTAATTGCATCAAGAATTTGCCAAGTCCTTTCCCTTGGACAGATGAATCCAGCTGAATTTCATATAAATAAAGAACAGGTATGTCTTCCTCCAGTGTGAAGCGGTAGTGTATAAAACCAAGCGAGGGACCGGGGTTTTGGAGATTTGCACTATCCTCCATTTCATTGGCATTGGAATGCAAAAATATATAGCGTGCTTCTGGAGCAACCATTTCCCTCCGTTTAACCTTCTCTTCCACCGCCCATTGGGATCCATACGGCGCCTCCATATTCGCCTGTCAAAGCTCCCATTGGCTCTAAATCAAAAACCAAATTGGAATTTAAAACTTAACAATGCAAAAGAAGACACAGAAATGCTCTTTCTCGTTACCTTGAGGAGGTTTTGAATGCATTGTTTCAGGTAAGGGGAGAGCTTATCACCACGCCCAGATTCCAACCGTACACAAAGGCCTAGCAGATTTTGAATGCATTGAATTCGTCATTTTAATTAAAATTAATTTATTCCTTTTGAAATTCAAAGGTAGAGAGATCAGGCTATCAGAGTTTACCATTTCTGTTAAAACAGCGAAAGGGAGGGAAAGAATCGAGATGGTCGATTTGAGCAGAAGCGGCTTTGATGAGTTGATCGATTGTCTTCTTTCTCTCGAGTATCTGTTCTACGCAGCCAAAAACAAATTTCAAATATTTAAGAGATGATTCTTGCTACGGAGAATGAGAGATTCAAAATCTCTTGAGTTGTACCAATTTTTACCTCTCTCCGTTTCAACTTCTTTTTATCACTCTCACTACGCGAATCCATGGCTGCGATTCCTGATACTACGAAAGAGAGTTGCTATTTTTTTTTCCCCAACGAAAGAGAGTTGCTGGAAATTAACGACATTGACGCCAAAAAAAAAAAATTAACGACATCGAATTCGGAAGTAACGACGTGAGTGAACACCTTTTTTGTTTTCTAGTTAAAAAAAAAACACCTTTTTTGTTGGGTGATTATATGATACACCGGCGGTGTAAATTGTAAATTTTGGACTCCACAAGCGGCTTGTGGAGTTGACACATGTCCATTTTTTGAATTAATTAAGTTTTAAATATTTCAATCTAGTCCCTAAGGGACACATGTCACCCTTCAGGACCCGCTTGTGTAGTTTTCTAAACTCCACCACCGGTGTATTGTATAATTTGCCTTTTTGTTTTTTGTTTTTCTTTTTTTCCTTCATGAAACGCAGCGTTTTACTCCATTGTATTTGTACATGTAGGGATGGACGTCGGTCGGTTTCGGTCGGGTCGGGGGGATATTTTTTTAATTTGGACTACCGACCGACGATGGGATTGCCACCGATCACCGACCGATAGGTGATGGAAACCGCAATCCACCGACCGACGTCGGTTTCGGTCGGGTGGTCGGTTTTCATCACCTGTCGATTTCTTCAATTCCAATTGAATATCAAATTTGAAATTGTCAAATTGCATTGCAAATATACATAGATTAAACTGTTTGTTATATGCTGCCGAATTACAACTCCAAAAATTACAATTAACATTAAAGTTTGCTAATTGCTAAATACTAATCTTTACACTAACAATAAGCTTGCTTGCTATTTGCTAAGTCTCCCACTTCACAAAAAAACCTTTGGGAGAACAATTGTTGCAATTCTATCATGTCAACTATCATCTATGGACTATGAACAAAGCATTTGCATCTCCAAGACCCAATTAGCCACTAGCATCTACAATCTAAACTCTAAAGATTCTATTCCATTTACAAAAAAGAAGCAAGGCAAGCTGCAAGCATTTACAAAAAGTCTTGTCACTTGTGTCTCTAATTGACCAATTCCATTGGCATTCTTCAGTTCAGCAGTAGTATTCACACATCAGTAACATCAGTTTTACACTTTTACTTACGAATGGCAAAAAACAGCAGCATCATCAAAATCTGTTTCCAATCAGAATAATATATTCAGCTCATTCAAAATAGACAGAAACCAATCAATTCTGTACAGATTTCAGTATATATACATACATAGTCACAAATTTCAGAATTCACAAATTCAGAGAATTCACTCATTCAAAATAAACATTTTGAATATATACTCAGTATACATGCATACATAGTTCTTATTTCAGTATATATATTATATACTTGCATAGTCACAACTCACAACAAATTTCAGAATTCACAAATCACAAATTTCAGAATTCACAATTTTCAGAATTCAGAATTCAGTTCAGAATAAACATTTTTTCAGTATATATACATACATAGTCAGAAATTTCAGAAATCAGATATTAGTGATTATGATATCAGAATTCAAGGCATTTTCATATTATTGTAATTTCTAGTAATATTGATTAATAAAAGTATAAAACATTACCTAAAAAGTCCCAATCCTTTCTCACAGATCAATTAGGGGTTCTATCGAGACCTTCTTCAATTCTGTAAAAGAAGTGTTTAAAGTGCAAGTTAAGTTAGATTGTTAGATGAAAACAGAAATTTAAATAAAGAAATAGACAAGTAATAACTAACAAGTTTAGTAGTTTACCTTGGGCTAGTTGATCAAACTCGGATTGTTCCTCCATGTCAGCATTAAGGTTGATGTCGAAAGTGCCACGTAGCCAGTCTTGTCCACAAACTAGGGCTTGAACGAACTTTGAATTGAGGCGGCTTCGATATACATCAAGGACACGTCCACCAGTGCTAAAAGCACTCTCGGAAGCCACAGTGGATACGTGAACAGCTAGTACATCTCTTGCCATGCAAGAGAGGATCGGAAACCGTGGGCTATTCATCTTCCACCAGCCAAGTACATCAAAATCTCCAGCTTTTTTTTCCAGATCCTCTTTCAAATATACATCCAATTCAGATCTGTTTTCCTCTTTCCCGGACTCCATTTCATGCTTCCAGAACATGTCCATGGAACTTTCTTCATTACCTTCACCAAGGGGATCAACAAAAGTGACTGCCTCCTCCATAGTAGCATCATTACCACCACTACCAGACCCTTTTTCAGGACTCAACAATGTCTTATAGCCTTCAAATAACTCTTTTGTGGTTTCTTGCACTGTCTTCATTAAATCAGAATATTCACCTTCATTATACATCCGCTGAATGCTAAAATCCACAAAACTGAGCTTCTTCCTAGGGTCAAGAATGGAAGCCACATATATAATCATATTCATCTTGTTGATCTGCCCCTAATATTTGTTGTATTTTGCCTTCATGTTTGCTGCCATCGAGCTCAACTCTTTTGAAGGGTGTTTTTCCAAATCCTTCAAGGCCATGAATACCTTGAACACTTCATCCAACAAGCTACTAGAAGTGACATAAGAAGTGCCAGACACTTTAACTGTCAATGTGTAAAACTTTTTAAGAAAAACACAAAACACCTAGCAACCACAAAGTCAGAACTAGTAGGCAGCCCCCCAGATGCTCTAAGATGCTCTCTATAAATTGGATCAACATACTCAAATGCCTCAAAAGCTTTCTCATACTTCTCAGCTACATCAAGCATCAAATACGTGCTATTCCACCTAGTGCAAACATCAAGGCACAATCCTTATCACACTTCACCTTTTCTTCTTTAGCACAAGCCATAAACTTTTCCGATCTTCCATTTGAAGCCCTAACGAATTTTACAGCCTCTCTAATCTTCCCCACAGAAGAATCAAATTCCTTCTCCTTTAATCCATCTCCAACAATCAAATTTAAGATGTGAGCCACACATCTCATATGCAGAAATTTCCCACCACCAAGACAAGTCTTTTACCTTCAAAAATTTCTTCTTCAAGTACCCAACAACTACATCATTGTTAGTGGCATTATCAACAGTGACACAAAACACTGTATCCAAGCCCCAATCCTTCAAACATTTCTCCAAAGCTTTCCCAAGCATTTCTCCCTTATGACCCGAGATTGGATAAAAACTTATTATCCTTTTAACCAATTTCCAATCATCATCAACATAATGGGCAGTTACACACATATAGTTGCTCTTCTGAATTGATGTCCAAGTATCAGTTGTGAGGGAAACTCGAAATCTATTGGAGTTCATTTACTTCTTCACTTGTTTTTTGGCATCACAATACAATTGAAAACAATCCTTTGCTATTGTCTTCCTAGATGGCATAACAAATTTAGGTTGGGCTGTTTTCATTGCATGCCTAAACCCTTTTGCCTCCACAAACCCGAAGGCCAATTCATCAATAATGATCATGGTTGCAACAGCTTTCCTTGTGGCCTCTTGACTAAATTTCCATGTTCCCACACTCCCACTCCCATTTCCACCTTCTTCAACATTAAATGTTAACTCTGTTTGGGAACTATCTTGCTCAATTTGATGCGCGCAAGGCTTATCATGGAGGGAATTATGCACCAAGGACTCATCTTGATGACATGAAGACTATTCAAGTTCAATTGAAGAGCTTTGATGATGATTTGAGCAAGAAAACACCAACAAATTACAAGTTCATCACTTTGCTTGCTATTAATTCTAGATGGCCGGATTGACATCATGGCATGAGCCCATTATCATTAGTTATCTTTGTTTGGGCTTAATTCTATCTTAAATTAGTTTATTTTTATGTTTGGATGTTATTTGGGTTGGGCCTTGGTTGACTAAGTCCAATCCTTAGCTATTTTTCTATTGGTTGTATTTTTGGATAGTTTCTAGAAGGTTCTTTTATGTAGCCTTTATAGTTGGACGAAAATTAGGGTTTTGGAGTAGGTTATGCGTCAACCTCTTGCCTATATAAGGTGATACGAAACTAGTTGTATATCGGACCAAATCCACCTTAGAGACTCGCCTAAGATCAACTTGAATCACCAAACTTCTAGATGTGTATGTCGACAATCTTCACTTGATAAATCTTCCTTCGTTCGTCGGCCTTAGACCTCCAAGTCGACCTGCACTTGAACACCTAAGATCACAAGATTCACAAACAATTAAGCAATCACAACCTAATTGTTTGCTAGGACTCTATAAGATTGAAGAACCCTAAGTTTGCTCAAACTAGAACAATGAAGCCAAAGAAATCGATATGGGTATAAACCTCTCAACTTTATTGATTAACTTGACTTCTGTTTACAAGAGGTATTGGAGCCCTTATATAGGCAAGAGGTTGACGCATAACCTACTCCAAAACCCTAATTTTCGTCCAACTATAAAGGCTACACAAAAGAACCTTCTAGAAACTATCCAAAAATACAACCAATAGAAAAATAGCTAAGGATTGGACTTAGTCAACCAAGGCCCAACCCAAATAACATCCAAACATAAAAATAAACTAATTTAAGATAGAATTAAGCCCAAACAAAGATAACTAATGATAATGGGCTCATGCCATGATGTCAATCCGGCCATCTAGAATCAATAGCAAGCAAAGTGATGAACTTGTAATTTGTTGGTGTTTTCTTGCTCAAATCATCATCAAAGCTCTTCAATTGAACTTGAATAGTCTTCATGTCATCAAGATGAGTCCTTGGTGCATAATTTCCTCCATGATAAGCCTTGGGCGCATCATTCCCTCCCCCTTGAAGAAGATTTGTCCTCAAATCTTTGTTGTAAGGAGTTTCCCATGAGCTAGTAGATGATGTAAAGCTCTTCTTGGTCAAACTAACCATTGTACCTACACAAAAGAAAGTTAGTAGCAAAAATTCCTCACAAGTGTGTGTGTGTGTGTGTATACCTTGTGTGCTCTCGTTTTTGCACTCAACCAAGGAACCGGCAAAACCACAATCAAAGTAACCCAAATCGCAACACAATTCAAGAACCTTAGTACCACTTAATTTCAATTTTGTACCACTTGTATCCAATAGGGCCTGAAATTCTTCAAATTAAACCTTCAATCAACCCAAGAACTTCAAACAAATAATCAATTAGAGTTAATTGCAACTAATTGAATCAATTGCACAACATAAACCCTAATTCCCAAAAAACCTGAATTAAACCCTAGAACTCAAAATTGCGATTAGAGCTACATATTTTTTTGATTTTTTTCAATATTTTTCCCAGAAATATCACACTAAAAGAAGTCTATATCTCAAATTTCAAAGCTTTCCGAGCTCAAACGAATCCAAAAATAAAAATCACAAGTTTCTGGTCGAAATTTTTTTATTTTTTTATATTTTTCGATATAACTACTAGTTATAAGGGACTCAAATCTGAAATTTCAAAGCAAATAGATGTAATATGAATCGGCTATGAATTTTCAAAGTTGCTGATTTTTTTGAATTTTCAAGAAGGGTGGTGCGATGAGTGTGTGGGTGAAATCGATGGATGAAAACGTGATGAATGATGAGCAAAAAGATAGATTTACTGATTGAAGATGATAAACCTATGCTCTGATTACCAATTGATACGAATCTAATTGTATATCGGACCAAATCCACCTTAGAGACCCGCCTAAGATCAACTTGAATCACCAAACTTCTAGATGTGTATGTCGACAATCTTCACTTGATAAATCTTCCTTCGTTCGTCGGCCTTAGACCTCCAAGTCGACCTGCACTTGAACACCTAAGATCACAAGATTCACAAACAATTAAGCAATCACAACCTAATTGTTTGCTAGGACTCTATAAGATTGAAGAACCCTAAGTTTGCTCAAACTAGAACAATGAAGCCAAAGAAATCGATATGGGTATAAACCTCTCAACTTTATTGATTAACTTGACTTCTGTTTACAAGAGGTATTGGAGCCCTTATATAGGCAAGAGGTTGACGCATAACCTACTCCAAAACCCTAATTTTCGTCCAACTATAAAGGCTACACAAAAGAACCTTCTAGAAACTATCCAAAAATACAACCAATAGAAAAATAGCTAAGGATTGGACTTAGTCAACCAAGGCCCAACCCAAATAACATCCAAACATAAAAATAAACTAATTTAAGATAGAATTAAGCCCAAACAAAGATAACTAATGATAATGGGCTCATGCCATGATGTCAATCCGGCCATCTAGAATCAATAGCAAGCAAAGTGATGAACTTGTAATTTGTTGGTGTTTTCTTGCTCAAATCATCATCAAAGCTCTTCAATTGAACTAGAATAGTTTTCATGTCATCAAGATGAGTCCTTGGTGCATAATTCCCTCCATGATAAGCCATGGGCGCATCACAATCCTAGTAGCTGCAGCACGTAAAGGGGATTTGGGACAACTATTTTCAAGATGGCTCTTCATAGAACTAGTGTCATTTCTTTTAGCGTGTGCTTTAAATGTCTTGGCGCAATAGTTGCACTTAGCCATAAAACTCCCACCAACCCCTTCAAATGTAGTCACATGCTCCCAAACAATTGAAGATTTCCTACTACTAGAACTTGGAGTAGAAGCAGTAGTCCTAGCTCTTTTTCTAGATGATGGGTCAAGAGGGGGCTTACCACTTTGAGTAGTGCAACCAGAAAGTCCTTGATCAGAACCACCAGCAAGGCCTAGGTCCCGTAATTCCCCTTCATCAGGGTCTGCATCAAGTTCTGGATTGAGATCATCATGTCTCAATGAATAAAAATCTCATACTCTGACATCCTACAAAAAAAAACATGAACCATATATTTCAGATTACAAGCCAAAACAATGTCCTGCATAAACATATTAAGAATTCAGAATTTAGAGCTCAGAATTTAGAACACACATTAGTACATTACAGAAATTCAGAGTTCAAAAATTTCAAAACAATATTTATATTTCAGAACCACATATTTCCAAATCCTGAATTCGGAATGCATATTTCAGAATCCATATTTCAACTCAATCATGAAAGACAAGCAAATTTCAGAATATTTCAGAAGAGAAAGCATATTTCAGAATTCAGATATGTGTATAACAGGGGACACCTAATTGATCATCATGAAAGAGATTAAATGCTAAACGCGAACCACAGTCACATAACAGGGGGTTGACTGAGCAAATAAAATCTCCTGCAAAATCAGACACAGTCACATAAAGGAGATAAGAGCAAAAGGTAGGAAGGGTGGTAAGAGGAAGTAGAGATTTTATTTGCAACTAGACATTGTTATCTGAATGCAAAGCTCCCAAAAAGGTTGCAAATTTGAAAAGGGTTTGGTAACTTGAGATACTATATACTTCTATAATGCTCTCATAGTTTACAAACAGAATTTTAGATAAATATGGACCAAAACCATTACTAATCAAAATATTTAGATAAATATGGCTAATCAGAATATTTACAAACTTTTGCCGACTCATTACTAAGAAGATAAAGGTAAACCAAACCCAAAGAATTGGAAAAGATAAGGAACAAAACAAGAAGGTGAATGAAAGAAGAAAATTAGTGGAACTGGAAAGGAAAACAGAGAAAAGTGATCAGAATGGTGGAACAAAGGAAAGTATTATGGGATTGGTTTGGTGGCTAAATGCTCAATTTCGTCCTAAACCTTTGAGCGAGTGCTCAATTTGGTCCTAAAACTTTGAACCTGCTCAATTTGGTCCTAAACCTTTGAACGGTCGCTCAATTCAATCCTATTTTTGACGGCCCTGGACAATTGTATGGCACGCGCCGTTTGATTCGCGTAGATAGTTTTTGTGCTTAATAAAAATAGCCACGTGGCTATTTTTAATGTAAAAAAGCCACATGGATAATAATCTCAGGAATTAAAAATTTTAAAAAAGTTAAAAAAATGATGCAAAATAAAAAATTTAGGACTTAAATCATAAACCCAAAAATGCCTAACCTAACGCG
>AWWV01016231.1:0-20568 GCA_001974805.1 Corchorus capsularis
TCTCTCTCTCTCTCTCTCTCTCTCTCTCTCTCTCTCTCTCTCTCTCTCTCTCTCTCTCTCTCTCTCTCTCTCTCTCTCTCTCTCGTTCCGATTTGGGTATTTAGGGATTTGAAATAAAAAATTGGGACTTTAACACCAATTTAGTACGTGATTTGATATTATAGAAGTGCGAAGAGTGTTTGAGTGTTCGATTTTGGGAAGACTAGAAGGATTCCGAGTTCTCTTTGAAGATTCGAAGGATTCAGGGTGTCGGGATTCTAACTCAGGTACGTTTCTCATTTTGTTCATCATAAGATAATGAAAAATATGGATTTAGGTTGAGGTTTCAATGGTCAAAATGGTTGCTTGTGGATTAGGTTTTCTGGGTTTGTTTAAATTTGTTTGATATTTGAATGCTTGAAATGGTTTTCTGGGTTTGATTCTGGGTTTTCTGGGGTTTGTAAGCATGATGTTCCTAAATGGAGTTAGTCTTAAAATGGAAATCGCATAAAATTGTAAAAAGAAGAATAAATAACCATAAACAAACATTTGGCTGATGTCGCCTGCAGCATGAGGGGTTTAGAAAATTAAAATTGGAATTTGACGGATGGCATGCTTATGGAGAAATAAATTAAAATTATGATGACATATTCGTATTGCTATTTGATATAATAATTGAACTTTGTCCATGTGAGTTCTTAAGTAACAGAATGTTATAAAGAGACAAATAATCTTGATTATTATAATAATTCTTATGCTAAAGCAACTTCAAAGTATTTTAAATTATTTGTTAATATAAAACCCGAAGGCTACAAGTTCTACTGCCCTTGCAGGAGTGAATACCGAAAGGGTAGAGGTGGTTCAAGGGGACAAGGTTCAAGCTGATAGTGACGATGTTTTTATGGAAGAGAAGAATTCGCTCGTACCTGGAGTTATGGGGGATTTAATCTCTGATGTCCGGCTCCGTAATCCTCCGGATGATGGTGTCGAGGAAACTTGTGTGATGGAAACTCAGTTCGCCACAAATGGGGCAGTACCTGGTGGTATTGGAGTGATAAATAATGTGATCATTGATCTTGACCTTTCTCATCCTATGGAGAGAATTCTAGGAGAAAAGACTTAATCTTTTAATGAATTGTCTGCTATGGAACAGTAGAGGGGCAGGGAACAAGAAATTCTTGCGGAATGCTTTAGATTTGATTGCTACTCATAGTCCTGCTTTCTTAGCTATTGTTGAACCAAGAATCTCTGGTGGAAAAGCGATTAGGGTTTTAAGGAAATTGAAGTTTTCGAATTTTCATGTGGCAGATCCTATTGGTTTCACTGGTGGGATTTGGCTTGCTTGGGATGATTGTGTTGGTAGTGTTAATGTTGTTATTTCTTCACCGCAATTAGTCCATGTTGAGGTGCAACCTAAAGACTCCGATAAGTTTGGTCTAACAATTGTTTATGCCAGTCCAAAATTGGAAATCCGGAAGCTCCTTTGGCAACATTTGGTATCTCTATCTCATACTATTAATATCCCCTGGGTGGTTTTGGGTGATTTTAACGAGATTACTAGTGCCGCGGAGAAGTTAGGGGGTTCTGCACCTGTCTTTACTAGATGTAATTTGTTTACGGATATGATAAACAGCAGTGGGCTGATAGATTTGGGATTTAAGGGGCCAGCTTTTACGTGGTGCAATAAGAGAAAGGGTCTAGCTAAGGTCCAAGAACGGATTAATCGTGTCTTGGCTAATTTGGTTTGGCGGCTTCGTTTTCCTGAGGCGGCTGTCATTCACTTACCACGGGTTCATTCCGATCATTGTCCCCTTTTGCTATCCTTTGATCCACCCTTTATTTCGGATCGAAGCAAACGGCCATTCTGATTTCAGGCTATGTGGCTCTCTGAAACAGGTTTTAAGGAGATGTTTGAGAAAATGTGGAGTGATTTGGATGGTAATTTTGCAGTGAGAGGAGAAAAGCTGGCATTAGCTCTTGTCGATTGGAATAAAAATTACTTTGGGAATATTTTTGCAAAAAAGAAAGAGCTTCGAGCGAGGATCGGAGGTATTCAGAAGGCTCTAGCAGTTAGAGGCTCTCATCAACTTGAATTACTTGAGAGGGATCTCATAAACCAATATGACAAAATTCTTGAACATGAGGAGGTTTTTTGGGCCCAAAAATCTCGTGTTCAGTGGATTCAGAAGGGGGAGAGAAATACATGATTTTTTCATCTTTCGACAATAAGTCGAAGAAGGAGAAATAAGGTGCTTACACTTAAAAATGATGCTTCGGGTGAATGGATTACTGCTTACACTTAAAAATGATGCTTCGGGTGAATGGATTACTGATCCGGTACAGCTTCAGACTATGGTGCTTACTTTTTTCCAATCTCTCTATACTAGGGACAATGGTGACCGGGTTTCTTTGGATGCCTTAGTGCAACCAACTTTATCTCCTGAGGATAGGGATGTATTATGTCGTGAGATCTCAATTGCAGAAGTCCGTAGTGCTTTATTTCAGATGAAACCTTGGAAGGCACCTGGGGTGGATGGGTTCCATGCTGGTGTTTATCAAGAGTACTGGGATTCTATGGGACATTCTCTTTTTAATTTGGTTAAAGATGCCTTCGCTACAGGTACTTTTGACCCTAAGCTTAATCAAACACTCTTAGTACTTATTCCGAAAGTTGCTACTCTGGAATTTGTTAAGCAATTTCGCCCCATAAGTCTTTGCACTGTGGCTTATAAGCTCATTACGAAGGTCTTAGTTAATAGACTTCGGCCTTTACTACATGATTTAGTTAACCACAGGCTGCAGACAATATTTTTATTGCTCAGGAGATGATCCATACCATTCGCAGATCAAGTAGTAAAGTGGGGTTAATGGCTATAAAGATAGGCTTGGAGAAAGCTTATGATCGTGTAAGTTGGGATTTTTTGAGGGAAACGTTGGCGTGCTTTGGGTTCCCTGCTAGTTGGATTCAGCTTATTATGTTTTGTGTCGAGAGCTCGGCTATGTCTGTTTTATGGAATGGTGAGAAAACAAACACTTTCAACCCTGGGAGGGGTCTCTGTCAAGGTGATCCCATGTCTCCTTATCTTTTTGTTCTCTGCATGGAAAGGTTGGGTCACTTGATTATGAAAGAAGTTCAAAATGGGTTGTGGAAACCTATTACTTTGGGTAAAGGTGGTCCATCAATTTCTCATTTGTTTTTTGCTGATGACCTGTTTCTATTTGGTCGAGCCACTCAGAATCAGGCTAATGTTATGAGACGAGTACTTGAGAGCTTTTGCGTTGCCTCGGGGGCTAGAATTAGCCTCGAGAAATCTCGTCTTTTATTTCTCCTAAAGCTGTTGCTAGTCATAAGCGGACTATGAGTCACTTGTTGGGTGTTAGCCTCTCGGATGACCTGGGGAAATACTTGGGGGTGCCTTTGATTCATGGTAGAGTTGTTAAGGGTACCTATAGAGAGTTAATTGACAAAGTTAATATTCGTCTGAATGGGTGGAAATCTAAGCTCCTTAGCCTTGCGGGTCGTGCTACTTTAATTGGCTCGGTTACGGCATCGATTCCTACATATACTATGTTGACTGCCAAGCTTCCTGTTGGTTGTCAAACTGAGCTTGATATGCTTAATAGGCGATTTCTTTGGGGAGGTAATGAAGCCAAGAGACCAATGTATCTGGTAAAATGGGGCGAGGTTTGCAAGCCGAAGATGAGAGGTGGCCTTGGCATTCGGCAGATGGATACTCATAATCGAGTCCTTTTGCAGAAGACAGCTTGGCGGTTCCTTACACAACTGAGGTCTCTTTGGGTCCAATGCATTAAAGCGAAGTATGGGATTTCGGGGGATGTGTTTGCTTTTCTAGGGGATGTGGGTGTATCGAAGCCGACGTGGTCCTATTCCTGGAAGGGTCTTGCTGCTGCGTTATGGGACTTATCTCATGGTGTTAAAAGGAGGATTGGGGATGGTCGTACAACAAAGTTTTGGGTGGATCGTTGGCTTGAAGCACCTATAGTTGACAGCCTTGCTTCCGTTCCTTCTTTCATCAATTTGGAGGACAAGGTCTGTGATTTTATTTCTCCGGATCGTAGTTGGAATAGTGATATGTTGTTTGCTCAAGTTCCTTATGAAATTGTGGTCAAGATTCTAGGTTATCCTTTGCCCAAGTTTGGTGATAGGACAGATAGTTACTTGTGGGGTTCAACAGCGGATGGGAAGTTTTCGACGAGATCTGCATATTTGAACATACTGGATGCAGAGGGTGTTGATAGCCAGCCATGTGAGTTTGCTTGGATTTGGAAATTGCCGATTCCAAGTCGATGGATATTCTTCTTGTGGCTAGCTTGGCGCGAAAAGATTGTTACTAATGCTCTTCGCTTCTCTTGGGGTATTGCTGCGGCAGCAACTTGTCCTTTATGTGATGCAGGTGATGAAACCGTTGTACATGTCTTGCGTGATTGTGCAGAGGCTAAACGAGTCTGGGAAAAGCTTATTATGTGCTCGAATTGGAGTGTCTTCTTTGGTTTAGGCTTTCATGAATGGCTTCAACAGGGTTTGGACTTAAAAGTTAATCCTCAGCTTAATGTTATTCGGTTTACATCAGCACTTTGGAGAATTTGGACTAAAAGATGCCAATTGATTTTTCAGCTAGATGATTCAAAGGATATTTGGGATAACGTGCTGTTGAATATTAATCGGTCTGCTATGGATATTTATAATGCTTTGTCGAGGCCCCTGAAGGGGAATACGAGTGTTAGCTGCGTTTATTGGAAGCCGCCTTCCTCCCCGTGGTTAAAATTAAATACAAATGGTGCAGCCCGAGGTAACCCCGGCGTAGCAGGAGCAGGTGGGGTTATTCGTGATTCCGAGGGTGCTTGGCAAGTTGGGTTTGCGGCTCACCTCGGTGTATGTTCGAGTGTGGCAGCTGAGTTACATGCATTGAGATTGGGATTGTCTTTAGCTTGGCAGGAAGGATACCGAGCTATTATGTGTGAAGTTGATGCAAAAATAGTGCTTGATCTTCTTGCTCATGCTGATGTTGACTACCACCCTCTAGGGTCTATTATTGCTGATATTCGCGAGATGTTGAGCTGGGATTGGCAGTGTTCTTGCTGCCATACGCTACGTGAAGGAAACTTTTGTGCTGATGTTTTATCCAAAATTGGGTGTGAGTTGGAGGTTGATTATGAAGTTTATCGTATGCCACCTGATCAGGTTCTTCAAGTGCTACAAGCGGATAGTCGTGGCGTTGCCTACCCACGCGGTTTTAGCTTGAATTAGTTTTTTATGCTTTGCTGTTTTCACCAAAAAAAAATTATTTGTTAATATATATATCATTTAAAAAAATGGGGTAGTGGAAAGTGATGAAGAGTGAATGTTGTTGAGCAAAGTGAAATGTGTTGTGTCAATTAAAGAGTGAGCAAGTGAGTGTTGTTAAGTGTATAAGAGTGAGGTGTTGTTGAAAGAAAGTAGCAAGCAAAAGAGTAGTGTTTAGTGCAAGTGTGTATCATAATTTGAGAGCTTGTTTAATAAATTTAGTCCTTCCCACCACGCTTTCTCTAACAGATGTCGTTGAGAATTCCCCAATATGATAATCTTTTACTTTGTCTGATGAAATGTTATTTGCTAGTATGGAAACTAGTCTTGAGTTTGAAATTAATTTGAATGACATAATTCTGTCCTGGTATTCTTTGAAGAATGATTGCATGATTCACCATCTTGGGACCAATTTTCGCAAATAACTAATCTAAAATTATTGAGATAAATTATTTTTTCCCATTGGAGGTGCATCATTATAAAATGTAAAAATAAAAATATGCATTCAGATTTCATGTGTTGAATCCATCCATACCATTTTAAGTTGGAAGACAGGACCGGAGAAAAAAATCGCAAACTCTATTGTATTTAAGGTTATGATATCCATATGGAAGTTTATTACTTTATTTTATGTAGGCATTCTTCAATGTACTAATCTCCTTGTTATCAACCTTTCAGTCTACTGTTCAGCTAGGACTTGATTTCTTGTCTCATGAAACTGTGGGGGAGGCTTTAAGGTTGGCTGAAGAAATTCGTTGTCTTCCAAATGATCATCTTAGGAGGAGAGGACTGCTATTTTCTTTCCTACTTTTGCTGGGTTTAGTTATTAATTTTTCTACTCTTTGGTGGTGGATTTACTTTATTTATATCAACCTTTGAGATACCTGCAGGATGTATGAGAAGGGAATATGAAAGACCAAGATATGAAGTCAGTTCAGGACAGTGGAAGGCCAAGTAGGAGTTCCAAAGGGAAAGATAAACTTTGAATATGAGATGTTTTGTAATATGTTTTGTAGAAAAATACTTTTCATGGATATTGGTACTATTTATTAATTGGTGTTGCTAGGTGCACTAGACATATTCCCTTTGGATGGGATATTTAATGGCCTGTTGAGCCTCTTAACTTGACTGTTTATGGAAATCCTTGTTTAGAAATGTTATTTTCTTCCCATATTTTACCAGAATACAAACAAAACAAGAATCACTTGATCAATTCAAATGCAAATTTGATTAATATAAGCATTACTTGACGTAATGCATTCAAGGTACAAGTTGTGTGGTCATTTTTTGACCTTAACATAGTAAGAAATATAACTTCACACAAATAGAGAACAATTATTTTCAGCAAATTTCCACTTCCTCTGTCAACAATTCTCTTCAAATTGCAGACTTCATTCTTGACGGTGAAATTTTCTTGTAGTATTTCACACTCCAAGCTTTCCACGCCATTCTCTCTTCCCTCTTAAGCACCCTAGCTTCATTCACCAACACATATTCTGTTTTTCAGCTCTAAGATTATTAAGAGTGGAAATGGAAATTATAGAACAAAAATGTGCCTTTATCAGTTCAAAATTATCAACAATACAAGATGGCTGACCCTTTGAAGTTCTGGTGCCTCGTAACCACCTATCAAGTCCAAAGTCATGCATTCATTCACGAAACACATGGATATTTCAAGTCTTAATACCATGATGTGTACATTCATCTTTATAATTGCATACCAAACAAAAATTCAATTTCTCTTTCAAAATTCATGTAAATCTTTCTGATGTAGTACTTTAAAAATTGTACTACTTAAATTCACTATATCCCTTACTTCTCCTCTTCTTGTTCTGCACATAGCCAATAAACAATGATGCCAAAACTACAACTATAGTCATCAAACCAAAGACAATGCTAGTAATTGCACCTGGACTTAATTGAGAACTTCCTCTGCACCAAACTTTATTAATTTGAAACAAATAGAGGAGAAAAACCTGCATTTGATTTATAAAATCAATAAAACCAAACCCCAAAAACTTTTTCTTCAAAGACTATCCATTTAAATTTTAACAACAACCGAGAACAAAATAAGCATGAAAGATTCAAGTATGACTCATTAATCTCAAACCCAGAACAACAAGAACAAATGCCCCAATCGAATGTTGGGTCACAGCTTTTTTGAAACAAAGAGAGGGAAAATGAGCAAACAGATCATTGGCTCAATCAATTTGCTCAACCAAACATATTACTAAAACCTACCTGGAACTACTGGCAATACCTTAGATCCATTAGCCCTCCACCAAAAAGAGAGAGAGAACACAAATACCTACAAGCCTCATTGATTTTACGAAGAAATAGAGAGGAAATCTTAAGAGAAGAAGGTCGTGAGAGAGAAGAGGCAGAAGGGAAGAGGTTGAAGAAAGAGAAAAGATTTTTTAAAAAAAAAAAGAATAATTTTCTTTCACAAATTTTAACGGTAAAAGTCATAAGGGTAATATGATAATTTGATAAATATGTCCACGTTGGATAACGGAAAATAGGCTTAACAGCGCGTGTCATACAATCGCGCAGGGCCGTCAGAAATAGGACTGAATTGAGTGACTGCTCAAAGGTTTAGGACCGAATTGAGCAGGTTCAAAGGTTTAGGACCAAATTGGGCGCTCGCTCAAAGGTTTAGGACCAAATTGAGCATTTAGCCTTGGTTTGGCTATGGATACTGGAAAAATTGATGAGAGTTTTGAATCAAATGCATACATTACAGAAATTCAGAAATTAGAACCCATATTTCAAAACAATATTTATATTTCACAACCATATATTTCAGAATTCAGAATCCATATTTCAACTCAGTCCATATTTCAGTATATATACATAGTCAAACAAGTAAGCAATCTCACAGTTAAAATAAGCTTTAATCCACAAAAACATAAGAACCTTAACCATCCCAAATTATATATCTAAGAACCACAACTTTCAGAGCTCAGTATTTTCAGACACCCAAATCAACAAAAACCAGAAACTTTCCAATTCCATAATGATTCCACATTTTCCAGAAACACATCCAAACTAAACTAGATTCAATATATTCTATTAGCATTATCAAATGAAATCGTAATCATCCTAAAAGCCCAAATCAACAGAAAGCATTTACTATCTAGTTCTAATCAGCCGAGCTCAGAGATCATCTGAGCATTTCCAACATTAAGACAAGCTTAACAGTAGATAATGATGAAACAATATATAATTCGAAATTAAAAAAATAAACTTTGCTTAACAGAATAACAGTATATAATGATGAAACAGGAAGCAAACAGACAGTATATATATGTATATGTAAAAAGATCAAGTGATAGAGTCAGAGATTCAATCAAATCCAAGTAACAGCTACATATTTCAGGAAACAAATAAGAATCTTCCAAATGACCAAATCCCAGTAAAGAAAAGAGGAAAAAAAAGAAAAGAGTTAGGGTTTGTAACCCATAGAAATTACCTTCAATTTGATTTGTACCGTTAGGGTTTTCTTCTAGGGGACTGGGATTTGAACAATTTAACACCAAGTGAAGATTTTGGGGCGAATGGGTGAAGAATTTCAGGGAAATTTTGAAAGAAACGAGAGCTAGGGTTAGAATTGGGGATTTTTGAAAACTAGCAAAATCTAGGACTAAATCGGGTTAAATAAACCCCGATAATGAAGGACAAGGCCGGAAGACGAGTCCCGACCTCCGACTGCCTGTCGAGAGGCTCGTCGCCGGCTAGATTTTGATCGGAGAAGAAGAAGAGAGAAAGAGAGAAGGAACGAGAAAGAGAGGGAAAAAATCGGGGGGAGGGGAGAGAGAAAAAGAGAAATGTGAAACTGGTTTTAGGTTCCCCTGATTTTTTTTAAACCTTTATATATTTTCTCAAATTTCTAATTTCTGATTAATATATATTAGTATATTATATAAATATAAATTATAAATATAAATATAAAAATTATTTTATATATTTATATATTAGTCGGTCGGTTATTCGGTCGGTTTCGGGTCTAAAGAATAACACCTGATAACTGACCGAATTAAGGGTATAGGTGCCGGTTTATAACCGACTAACCGACCGACTCATAGGACCCGACCCACCAAGCGTCGGTTGGGTCGGTTTCAACCGACTCATGCCCACCCCTATGTACATGGTGTACTGTTTGAATTTCCAATTCTCAAAGTCTCTCAAGTCTCAACTGAGTCTGAAAGTGTTAAACTTTAGGGTAAATTACATATATATACCCTGTGGTTTGGGGTGAAATAAATATGCACCCTGAGGTTTATAATTTAACACTTAACCACCCTGAGCTTATTTTCTGTAAGCAAATTACTTAATCCGTTAGCAAATTACTTAACACCGTTAATTTTACCCACCTTTATCAACCAAACATAGATTTCTCTTATCAAATAGACAAGGTTTAATTCTCCTTGAACAACATCGCAATTGGAACAAATATCTTTCTTCCCAAATCTCATCAAATCAATCTATGTAATTAGCAGGGTTCTACTTTCGCACCCTTTATTCATTAAGATTAGTGGCTTAATGAGCGTGGACTGATCTGTTACTTGGATTTGATTAGTGAGTGCTTGAGTTTTGTTTTCTATTTGTTCTAGTGTTTGGGGTTGCTTTGGTGTTGTATGGATGGGGCCTATATAGTTGGAATTGAGGTTTTTATGTTTTTTTGGCTCTCTTTTCCGTATTGAAACATACTGTATGAACTTTATCATTTTCAATAAATTTTCTGCCTTTCACTGAGGGGAATTGGGAAAGGGTTAATGAAACTAAACAAAATATATTGATTGTTATGTATATATATTTTGTGATCTTTGTTCGTTTCAAAATGTAATTTGCGGCAACTTATTTGCTATGTAAAAGAGGAAAAAAATAGAACTGGTGCAATATACTAGATATTGTTTATACCGAATGAAAAGAGAAAAAGAAAAAAAAAGTTTAACACTGTCAAGTATATGTTAAAAACCTCAGGGGACATATTTATTTCACTCCAAACCACCAGGGTATATATATGTAATTTACCCAAAAAAAAAAAATGAAAGGTAAGAGGGAGGGTATTTTGGTAATTGAGAAATTTCTTGTCCGGACAAGCAAGAGCAAGGAGTCTTGACAGTCTCCAGCAAGAGCGAAATGAGTCTTCCATTTCAGGTGAGACTCTGCAATTAGAGAGAGACTGTTCACCAAAAAGTCTAAACTCCCGGTATTATCAAAACGCTCTCTCCCGATTCTCCAAATCTTATTTCCGAATTTAGGCACTACAAAATTTACTAATTAGAAACGAAATTGTCTTCGATTATGGCTTCTCAAGGGAAGAAACTCATCAACAACCCTAACGGTTCGCTTCTTCCTCCTCTTTATTTCTATCCATTTCCTTTCTCTTATGCTTTAAAGTGTTCTCAGATTTTGTAATTTTATTTGCCGATTTGAATACCACGAAAATCAATTTAGTTTTTTTTTTTAATGTTGAATTTGATGATTGAAATATCTGGCATTTTCAAATTTCTTGTCAATTTGTGTTCGTCTTGTAAGAACTGTGGAATTTTCTTATTGTTTCCATGTAGTGCCCCATTATAGGACAGATTTTGGCTCAAACTCATTATTTTGCTTCCTAAATTTTCTGCATTAAACTATACTTTGTTTGGGATCGAGTTCAGTCTAGGCTTGCTTATATTCTTTTTTTCTTTTTTTTCTTGAGAAAGTTTCTTTTCTATGCTCTCTCTGTCAATCCAGAAGATATCAGCTATGTAAAATATTCGTTTGACTTGTCAAGAAAGATAAATTACAATTTTGTTTGTATAATAATAATATAATTATTATTATTTTTGTTATTGTGGTGGCAGATGTGGTGACTGAGTTTATTGAGGGTCTTGTTGAAACCTATCCGGGACTCCAGTACTTAGATGGTTTCCCTGAGGTGATTTGTTTCCCCTCTTTACTCACTTTTACTAGTGCAATGACTCTATTTATGTTAAATGTTAACTTGCTTTTATGCAGGTCAAGGTTGTCATACGTGCCGATGTTTCAGGTGCAACATATGACAAGGTTGCAGTCATATCAGGTCTGACTCTGCTAAGCTCTTTAAACTTTTTACCTGTTTTATTGTTCTGGAAAATGACATTTTAATTATTCACCTTGTTATGTAATCTTCTTCCATGTAACTTCTAAATTTTCTGTAGCTTAATTTGGTTGCTCCTAATGATTTTCACAGTCAATCAAAATGACATGCTTTGTGTCTTTTCAACTTTTGGAGCAAACTTTTCATGATTATTCTTTAAAATGTATGATCAAAAGTTTCCCTCACATTTTTCTTGAGAAGATATCAGTTGTTTTGATTGTCGCAGAAACGCTATGGATTAGTTGGTTGTCATTGTGCATAGATATTTTGGAGCATGTATGATTATGCCCTCTTCATAGTTCTCCAATGTTTTGCATTGAAACTTTAGGGCTTCTTTAGTAGGAGAAAACATTTTTCTGTTTTCATAAAACTATTAAAAAGTTTCAAGTACTCATGTCTAGTTAATGAAAATGAGTATACTTTTAGAAAATAGAGAGATGGCAATTGAGTGAAAATAAAAAAACAATTTTAATTTAGTTTGAGATTTTCACTCCATTGCCATTTCCATTTTCTAACAGTATACTCATTTTCATTGACTAGACATGTATCATTAATTGATTTCTATTCAAATTCCTTTCCTCTTTAGAGAAGAATGGTGGTTATGTTGTGATATTGGCCATCTTATAAATCATTTTTGACCATTCTTATTTGATATAATGCGATGTAGGAGGTGGAAGTGGGCATGAACCTGCACATGCTGGATTTGTGGGAGAAGGGATGCTAACAGCTGCAATTTGTGGAGATGTTTTTGCTTCCCCTCCTGTTGATTCGATTTTAGCTGTATGCTTTCTGTTTGCTTCTTCTTTTGAAATTTTAAATATAAAAGACTATGCATCTTCCTGCCAAGTAAGTTAATGCCTGTCCAATATGTTGACTGGATTTATTTCATCAGGGCATCCGAGCTGTAACTGGTCCTATGGGATGTCTTCTAATAGTAACGGTATATTTCTCTCCTGATAAGTCAGGTCATAGGTTTATATAATGTCAATTGTTGTAGTTGTGTTCGTAATTTAGTGCTATCAAGATGTGTGATCCTTTTTTTTTTCCATCTTTAGTTCCAACTCATCATATAATCTGGATATTGACAGAATTATACTGGTGATCGTTTGAATTTTGGTTTGGCTGCTGAGCAAGCGAGGTCGGAAGGTTATAAAATAGAAGTATGTTTTTACGCTAAACCTAAACAAACATGCTTTTTTTTTTGACACTTTGTCAGGGAAGATAATATCAAAATATGGATCCAATTTCTTGTCTTGCAGACTGTAATTGTTGGAGATGATTGTGCATTACCTCCACTTCGAGGCATTGCTGGTAGAAGAGGTTTGGCAGGAACTATTCTTGTTAATAAGGTACCCTATTTTTCTCTGTCCATGCGTTATCCCTAGTAGCAGAAGTTTTAAGTTGTTAGTTGATGGCTGCTGGAAACAATTTCGCAAAAGGTAAACCATATCTGTCATAATTGTTAAAGAGAGTTTCCATCCAATGCCTTATATTCTGTAAAATTGTGTCTATAAAATCTGATCTTAGCAGAGTAGCTTTTATGAAAAAAAAAAAAAAAAAAACTCTTCTTGCACTAACTTTTTGCAATTGTATTCCTCTTCCTCTTTGTTTAATTCAGGTTGCTGGAGCTGCAGCTGCAGCTGGCTTTTCTCTTACTGATGTTGCTTCAGAGGTAAAACGTGCGTCTGAGATGGTTGGAACAATGGGTGTTGCATTATCTGTTTGCACATTACCTGGTCAGGTTACATCTGATCGCTTAGGCCCTGGGAAGATGGAACTTGGTCTGGGAATTGTGAGTTAATTTTCTGTTCTCATTATGAAAATTTATAGTGCTTGTATTCCTTCTTGATCTAGTGGAAGTTGTTCTTTGCTTCATTTCATTTTTCAGCATGGGGAACCTGGTGCTGCTGTTGCTGACATCCAGCCTGTGGATGTGGTGGTTTCTCATGTTCTTAAGCAAATATTGTCATCGGTATGTCCAATAGTTGACTAGCAGCTTATCTTTTAACCACCTACCCTCTTTCATTACCTTAGTAGAAAACAAAATTTACACTATTTACTTCTCATACTGGTAATAATGATAATGTCTGTTAATATGCCCTTTTGCATTTCTGAAGAAAATAAGCGTTGAATTTTTTTTCTCAATTAGTTTGGTATGGTACTGTTTTTTATAGCTTGGTTGTCTTTTTTGTTATTTTTTGCTTGTCCACTGGATATATAAAAGTAACGGCCCTTATTCTGCTGGATGCTTTTTAAGTTTTAATTAATTCTTTTAATTTTATATGTTATTTGAGCCCTTCCCCATGCAAATGTGGCTCAAAAAGTTCAATTTTTTGGTGGCACTGAATACTTGCTGTTCAACAGTGCTGATACTTATGATAAATGTGTCTTAGAAAATATAGAAATACTAAAGAATCTTTATATTCATGATTGAATATGATAAACTGCTACCTATCACCCTACTCTTAAAAATATCAAAACCTTTTTAGAAACTAGAGAGAGAAATTTTGAGAATTGACTTTCCAGGCACTTTCAGTGATTCTCTTTACTGTTGCAGTGATGGCATTGAGACTTGTAAGGTAATACAATTTGGATAACTTCAGCTTCACATATTGAATAATTTCATGTGCGGGCTAAAGTCAGGCCATTTGGCTGTCTCTTATTTATTTTTCGATAAACACCATATGTATCTCTTTCTCAAGATTCAAAGATGTTACTTGTAATGGTTAGGTTTATTGACAGATCATCCCTTTGCCATGCCTGTTGTCTTTTGCCCAGATATAGGCCTCCCAGACATCTTTTAAAATTGCATAGCACTACAAGATATTTGCTATTAAATGTTTAACTGGCCATGAATGCAGTCATCTGCCTTGGGTCACTTTGTCTGTTTTGCCCTTCATAGCAATCCCACCATGCCTACCTCAATTTCATTTTTCTGGAATGTATTGTTTCATACTGCAACTTATTTATGTAATCTTTTCAGGAGACTAACTATGTTCCAATCACACGAGGCAATAGAGTGGTGCTCATGATAAATGGGTATGTATGTGTATTATTATTATTTTTTGTCTCTCCTGTTAATTTTCTCTCTTCTTCCTTCTTTTTGTGGTCATGGTTTTTGGCATTCAAATCTGAATTAATTCCAGTGCTAATATTTCATATTTCTACCTTTAGCTAATAGATACTTCAGCATCTTATGGCAAATAATGCCCCATTCTGTTTGGATTGGCTGTTGTCAGACACTTGTGTGTCGATATAAGATGATGGGACTAAAGGTGGCCAACAAAAGAAGGGTAGTGGAAAAGAATGAGGACTGAGTATGCAATAACTGATGGAAATAAATGATATTTTGATCAACCAAGGGTTCACGTTCTGCATTCTAAATAAATTCGGTTTTGAACCAAATTAGAGTTTTGAAAAACTTTGGGCTTTAACATTTGCAGACCATATATTGATTGATTTTAGCTTCAAAAGTGAAATGGAAATCAGGTAAAAAAAAAAGAATATTATTGTATCTACGAATTGCTAGCTCAAGAAATTGGCATGACATGATACCGACATGGCTGTAAATGATATTCTTCTATGTGTTTTATAAATCATAAAACAGTTTTAGAATGAATGGAATTATTCCTTTGATCTGACTTTTGAAATGGCTTTGCTATCTGCTTGGATCGTCCTTAATTTTGGCTGCATCATCATTAAATCGATGTTGCTTGATTTTATCTTTTGACTGCTAGGTTGCTATCATAGTTTGAAGGTTAACTTGAAATGAAGTTATGGCTCATAAGCCATCTCCATTAAGCCTATGATAGCTTATAGAGCCTGAATAGTAAATATCCGTAAATCCTTCAAAAGAGACAAAATATATTAGGTTGAAATATATTAGGACACATCTCCGATTGCCTCCTTTGGTATATGCTCTTAGACATGATCTATTTGTTAAGGGGCCTGAGCATATAAGGCATAAAATAATTATTTTCTTAGGCTCTGCTTGGTTGATGCTTTTGGTTATTTGCTTTTCATTTCTGAACTAATAAGAACTGCAATAAAGCATAAATAAAAGGGAAAAACAATATCAAAATTGATCAAGAATGGACAAGTATGACTACTCGTTGTAGAAGTAGAATGTTTCATTTTGTTAGCTAAACAGATTTATATATATTATAAATATGATCCTTCAAAAGTTTTATTTGCTTAGGTATCTACACTCTTTTCAATCTTTTGCTTCCAAAATCTCATGGTAAAGCACCAAACAAATGGAGCCTCTAAGTTTTTTTTTTAGAACGAGTTAAGCATTTCCGGTATGTTGCTATATAATGTATTGTATGCTTGATGGAAACATGAAAATTTTGAGAATATAAAGTTAAAACGGAAGAACAAAATTAGGTTCATTTAGGAGTGCATGTTAGGCTCATTTGTTTGAGTAGATTGAGCTCGGAGTCAATAAGAACCTCAACATATATCCGAACTGGATGCAACTAGGCTCATATGTGCACCAACTGCAATCATGTACTCTAGTAGTTTTTGTCAATGTTTTTGGTAATCATTGGTTTAAGGATATTTAAACATGCAGCTTAGGTGGCACACCGGTGATGGAACTGGTGATTGCAGCTGGGAAGACTGTCCCAAAATTGCAGTTGGAATTTGGACTTGCTGTAGAAAGAGTGTATACAGGGTCATTTATGACCTCTCTTGATATGGCAGGTTTGTTGTTGATTAAAATTTAAAATGAAAAAAGAAAATGTTTAGTGTTAGTTTACCTCATTATCAGTTAAATGTTTCTTTCAGGATTTTCAATCTCTATAATGAAGGCAGATCAAACTCTGTTGCAGCGCCTTGATGCTCCCACGAAAGCTCCAAATTGGCCTGTTTGTTCAGCTGGTCTGTGAATATTTTACAATATTGGCACTTCTCATTTATGTTTCATCATTTCTTGTGTCTGAAGGATGCTTAAGAAATATGGAGTTGCATTAACAGCATTTGTTAATGGTCTAAATTGAACTGTTACAAAGATTTCTCAACCTTTCAGTGCAATTATTACAGCAGTCGAACATTCTAGATTGAAAGTTTAAAGTGAGTTTCAAAAGGTAATTTTGGGTTGATTAACCTCAAGTGGAGTGTTTTCTTGTAGGTAACCGGCCGCCTGCCAAGATTCCTGTTCCACTGCCTCCAGCTCGTTCAACAAAGAGTGAGGAGGTAGGTTCCCACAATTAGTGATTACTATAGAAGGGTATATTATGAATGGACAGATTGTTTATTATAGATAAGTCTTCTAGTCAAAGTCTAAATTTCAATTAATTGACATCTCTTTTGTACACTATATATGTTACTAGATAGATGTAGACAACCTCAAGTGACAAATGCACAATTACATACTTGCTGGGTAGGCTGTGGAAAATATAATAGCAGTACCAATAGAAGGGAATGTAATGTCATCATATTTACTTATTCAGTACATGCCAAAATGAAAAAAGATATAGTTACTCTGATTTACGTTCTCTTGATTATATTTCAAAATTGGCAAAAGGTGTCTTGTCCCTCAAGTCTAAAAGTAACATAAATAGTATGTATTTTCACTAGTTAAAAAGATTTTCATGGCCCAGGATTAATTCAGGGATAACCCTACTGGTCAATTGGAAAAGTCTAAAAAGCTTCTGTTATGGTTGATTTTAGGACCTTTGATTTCAAATAAAACACTTTCAGAAATAGACTTCAGGTGTTTTATTGCTTGAAAAAGGAAAAGTGAAATTAAACCAGAGCTAGTTAAAGGAAACCAAATTGATTTACATTAGTTAGCGACGGATTGAATTGTTTTGTGACAGAATCCTGTTGTTACATTCTTTTTGGTACCTAAATGGTGTTACGTGTTGGTGGGTGGGTTTTTAAATGTGCTAAATAGTAAAAATTCTTGATACCTTAAGATTTTGGGGTGCCACTTTTTTGGGCACATGACAGTATTAAGTTCTGTTGGCCACTGAACATGGATTTTTTTTTTCTTTTGATGACCATGGAAAACTAAAATGAAATGCTTAAAATAAACAGAGGAGAAAATGGTAATTAGGGGAGGGGTGTAATGGTTAATAACCTTCATCCGTGTTTTCTTTCTGGCAGTCATTAAGTCGGCCACTGCAGCTTAATGAACAAGGCCTTATTCTTGAAGTAGCTATTGAGGCAGCGGCAAATGCAGTAATGGATATGAGGGACAGTTTGAATGACTGGGATAGCAAAGTAGGTGATGGTGATTGTGGGTCAACAGTAAGTTGTACACTGAAACTGTCTTAATCTATAGCTTAGCTTTTGGTTCACTGTTTCTTGCATGCTACTCGATTAATTTTCCTTTGCAGATGTACAGAGGTGCAGCAGCAATCCTTGATGATATGAAAAAATAGTATGCCCTTTCTCCAACATTTTTGTTTTTGCTTTTGTTGCTTCAATAGAGGAAAAATACATTTTTTAAAAATTGTCCACCTACAATTGTTGGTTTTAGGGTTACTGGACATGTGTAGCTTTATGATGGGAAGTCAGAGGTGTTGTCTTAGACATGTTGTAAAGGTGTATATAACTCTGTTATATATATAATGCTTGCCATTGGTAGCAAGTATAATCTATTCATATGTATGCATGTTATGACTCTTTCACAGTGTGGTTTGACATGTTGATCATTTTCTTGTTTGCACAACTACTGGCAATGTGCACACAAGCTAATCACGTATATCACTTTTTCTTATTTATTTTGTATCAGTGTCCTTACAGTGCTTAGAAATATCCTAGAAAATTTGTTTTTTTAGATGCTTCAAAGTTTTTGATTTGATGCTCATGATTTTGGTGAGAATATAGGAGATGTATTAATGTATACAAGTTGTTGCAGTAAAAAAGGTAGCTTAAATTTCAACGCTTGTTGCATCTTATTTTTGTTTGGCAGTTCTCTCGTAAGCTTGTAATTAGTTGTGTTGCCTCTATTTGCATGATAGTTCAAGCGAATGTTAGGCTTTGATTGATACCTATCTGCTTAGCATCCTGCAGTTTTAATGCAAAATAATTCCTTTTTACCTCCATTTTATAATTCCGAACAAATATTTTTATTCTTTTCTTGACAATCTTGATGCATCCTTCATCTGTTCCCAGTTATCCGCTTAATGATGCTGCAGAAACAGTGAATGAAATTGGATCATCTGTTAGAAGAGCTATGGGAGGAACAAGTGGAGTCTTGTAATTTATTTACCTGTTATTCTTGTGCTTGATTTATACCTTACTCAGATAAAGTGGAACATAAACTCTTGACATGTCTTTGAGCAGATACACCATATTTTGTAAGGCAGCATACGCACAGTTGAAAGCAAACTCTGATTCAACTGTCACAGCGAAGCAATGTAAGATTAATGTTCTTCATCTGATTAATTTTCTGATTTAAACGCCTTGACTTAATGAGTCTTGAAATCAGGGACTGAAGCATTTGAAGCTGCCATTTCTGCTGTCAGCAAATATGGCGGGGCTAGTGCTGGATATCGTACATTATTGGATGCTCTTATTCCTGCGCTAGCAGTTATTAAGGAGGTTAAATAGAACAACTGCCTTTCTTTGCTCTTCTGTTGATGTCATCTATGATTTTCATATTAATATATTTCTTTTCCAAAAGCAGAGATTAAATGCTGGTGATGATCCATCCACTGCTTTTATTCTCTCATCTGAAGCAGCATTGGCAGGAGCCGAGTCAACTAAAGACATGCAGGCTCAGGTGCCATATAATTTTTTGCCTTCGCTTATTTAGTATTTAGGATTCTGGTTGCATTAGACTATTCTGTTTCCTTAGCAGTCCTAGGTATAGATGTTTACTAAAACACTATGTTGCTGCATGCCACATCACAAAATGCATAGTAAAGTTGGTAGCTGTTTCAAATTATATTCTATGAGCTGCAATAAAACTCTGCATATAAAAAAGGCATAGAGCAGATTTCTCTCGGATAAAATGCTAAATTAGCAGTTGCATGTAGTTCAGTTTAGTATAGCATAAACTTAATAAATATTGAGTGGTTTTCTACTGGCTAAGTAGGCCGTTTGATCAACAGTTATTGTTGTGAGAAGCTCTGATACTGCTTTCGTATGGCTGTTTTTTTGGTTTTAGCAAAAAATCCACAAGATCATATAGTGTTTTAATGCAACTGTTTGTGTGTATGCAGGCTGGACGATCAAGCTATGTCTCTGCAGCCATACTTGCAACAGTTCCAGATCCTGGGGCAATGGCTGCAGCTGCGTGGTATAGAGCCGCAGCTTTGGCGGTAAAGGATAAATATCAAGCTGCATGAACTGATCTTAACAAAATTTTATCATATTACCAATTCATGTCTTCCATTTGGTGCAAGATTGACTGAGCAAAGTTTTGTTAAAGATTAGTGCTACTAATTGGCTTTCCGCTTATGCATGTTTTCTTTTTTGCTTGGGTGCATAAAGCTGAGAGAGCGAGTTTCATCCATACATATGATCATATTGAAATCTTTCGGAAATGTAAATTTCAGAAGTTAAACTGAGTTACACAGAATAATATTGTATGGTTTAATTGTCATTGGATCTTTGATGGCGTGCATGACTGCTTTATTCCATTATTATACAATTGATGATTTTGTTATCTTTCAATTCGCATCTTATTCTGGGTTATTAAGAAGCCATTCTTTTACTGTTGTCATAAATTACAGAAGTATAAATGTTTATTCTAAAATTTGCTATGGCTCCTGTGGAGTGGTCCGGTAATGTCACCTCAACATATAATGGTCGGTTAATCTTATGCGATATATGCAGCAAAACTTTATCTATTTATTTTTGGGGAATATGGATTGGGTTGCTTGGGTTCGAATCCAAACTTTACATGCATCAATTGAAGTCTTCTCTTCTGGTCACTAGGTTAAGAAGTCGGAGACGCTTCTTTTTTTCTTTTGGCACTTGACTCTACCATCAAATCATTAGACTAGGATCATTCTACTTTAGAAACTCCAAAGAAAACAAAAAATAACAAGTAAAAATAAAAAGAAACATACATCAAATGGAATGTCAAGAGATATTATTCTCGAAGGTATTGCTCTGAATCTTCAGAAGTCTATCGTTAATTATGTACCATAAAATTTCTTCCTTGGGAAAAATATTCTCTTTTTCTTTTCTTTTCTTT
>AWWV01016232.1:0-13935 GCA_001974805.1 Corchorus capsularis
AAAGCTTTCCGGTATTGTTCATTGTTGTGAATCGTGATGGAGGTAGGTAGGAACGGAGAAGACGATGGGAGTAAAAAAATGAGATAACGGTGTAAAATAAGGGTTATGCTAACCTTTTAATCTCAACCATTCAACCTAATTTTAATAGGTGTCAATTATCAAAGGGTGTATTGGAAATCATTGGACAATACTAGTATTGGAAGGGAGCCGGACCCATTGCTAATAATCTTAAAATTACTATATTTTTTTTGCAATAAATAAAATTAATGTATTTAATGAGAAATTATTAGGTGGGACGGACCCACCACGTCATCCATGGGACTAATCAATAGAATTTTGTCATGTCAAATAAACTCCTTAAATCTAGGCATGATTTTAGCCCAAGGTTTAGCCCCCTTTTAAAACAAACCTGTATAAAGGGTAAGTCCTCAAATTTGAGATTTTATTGGGATAGGGTTTTAGAAAATTGATGAGTTGTCTTCATATTATTGGTTGGTCCCATAGATGACGTGGTGAGTCCGTCCCACTTAATAATTTCTCGTATTTAATTAATTGGTTTCATTTTATAATCTTAATATTGCGGATCTTAGAATACTTTTATGGTAAAAGAATAATCAAGGCATACAAAATATCCAAAATAACCTTGTTAATAAATAAGACGTGTTCCATTTATTAAACCTACTATTAATTTTATGTACAAGATCCTCATTGAGTGTCACTTGTCATTTGGTTTCTTTGACAAGTCTCAATAGTTAATTTTCTAACTAGGTTAGAACCAGTGCGCTGCACTGGGATTAGTTCAAATTTTAAAGTAAATATTTAAAAATATAATTTATTTATGAATAATTAATTAGTCACATAATATTTGAATTTTAATAAGCAGCAAACTTGATAAAGAATCAACAGTATTTTATAATGAAAGTTTAGTTACGTAGCAATATAATTAAACCAAAAAAAGTATTACTAAATCTTTATTTTTACCTATACTTTGAATTGTAAACTTTTCAACACATATTTTTTAAAATTAATTTTTACATTTTTTCATAAATAATGGTCAAATATTAGGATTGGTTGGCTAAGAGTGGACATCTAATTAGGAATTGAGGGAGTATAAATCACCACAATTCCTTAGGACTTCATATAAATTTAGTAACCTCTCATCCTTAAAAATTTATACAACCTTTTTAATTACCACTCCTTACTTTTAAAACTTAATAAAGATAATAGATTGACCATAAGTGTCAATTTGAAATACTAATAATTGGAAAACATATTGTTATTTGCTATACTAATTTCTCCTATTATCGTTTCATATATCCTTTTAATTTATTCATAATTTGATAAATTAAGTAATTAACTCTTCATGAATTGTTAATTAGACTGCATGGTTTGACTTTGTAAATAAAATATGCCATGTAAATGGGAGAAAAATGGTGAGTTATTATTATCCCTAAACTTGAGATAATTAGGTGGAGGTATTACCCTAATATCTAATTTTTAAAATTTTCCTTTAATTAATTATTCATCAAATTAACTCCATTCAAACTTATAACTTAGCCTTTAAACTAAATAGCTATATATTATTCCTCTACCTTATTAGGTAAATTAGGAAGAAAAAAAGTCTTGATGTAAAGTAAAATAAAAAGGAATGAATTGATTTTGATTGAATTAAATATTAGTGAAAATGAATATTTAAAACTAAAAGTTTAATTGGATTGAAAGATTTACGATAGGGTATTGGCATATAAAGTAAATGAATATGAAAAATAACATTACTGATAATTCATTTTGATTTGGAAATTCATTAATTCTTATTAATCTAGATTTTAAAAAATCAAATCAAATCACTTTATATAATTCTCTTATAGGATTATTATACAATACACTTTTCAGTGTAAATTTTAGACTTCATAAGCGAGTTAAGAAGTTGACACATACCTTATTCATAATCAATTAAATAGTTAATATTAATACATATTCCTTAAGGGGACACATGCCAACCCTTAAACCCTGCACGCGTAGTGTGCTAAATTCGACTGACGGTGTATAGTTTAACTTCTCCTATATAAGATTATTATACAATCCACTGTCAGTGTAAATTTTGGACTCCATAAGCGGGTTAAGAAGTTGACATATACCATATTTCATAATTAATTAAATATTTAATATTAATACATATTCCAAATGGAGAAATATGTCAACCCTTAAACCCCGCACGTGTAGTCTGCTAAAATCCACTGACGGTGTATTATATAATTTTTCTTATAGGATTATTATACAACACGCTGTCAGTGTAAGTTTTAAACTCTATAAGCAGGTTAAGAAGTTGACACATACCTCATTTCATCATCAATTAAATATCAAATATTAATACATATTCCCTTAGGGGGCACATGTCATCCCTTAAACCCTACACGTGCAGTCTGCTAAACTCCACTGACGGTATATATTATAATTTTTCTTATAGGATTATTATACAATAAACTGTCAATGTAAATTCTGAACTCCATAACTGGGTTAAAAAGTTGATTACATACCTCATTTCATAATAAATTAAATATTTAATATTAATACATATTCCTTAAGGTGACACATGTCAACCCTTAAACCCCACACGTGCAGTCTGCTAAACTCGACTGACGGTGTATAATATAATTTTTCTTATAGGATTATTATACAATACACAGTGTAAATTTTGAAGTCCATAAGCGGGTTAAGAAGTTGACAAATACCCCATTTCATAATTAATAAAATATTTAATATTAATACATATTCTCTAAGGGGACACATGTCAACCCTTAAACCCTGCACATACAGTCTGCTAAACTCTACTGACAGTGTATTGTATAATTGTTCTTATAGGATTATTATACAATAAACTGTCAATGTAAATTTTGGACTCCATAAGAGGGTTAAGAAGTTGACACATACCCTATTTCGTAATTATTTAAATACTCCTATTTAATATTAATACATATTCCCTAAGGGGACACATGTGAATTCTTAAATTCCGCACGTGCAGTCTGCTAAATTCCACTGATGGTGTATTGTATAACTTTGCTTAAAGGATTATTATACAGCACATTGTCAGTGCAAATTTTGGACTCCATTAGCGGGTTAAAAAGTTGACACATACATATTTCATAATTAATTAAATATTCAATATTATGACATATTCCATAAGGGGACACATGTCAACCCTTGAACCCCGCACGTGTAGTCTGCTAAACTCTACTGACGGTGTATTGAATAATTTTTCTTATAGGATTATTATACAATACACTATCAGTGTAAATTTTGCACTGCATAAGCGGGTTAAGAAGTTGACAGATACCACCATATATATACTAAATAGTATTTGAAACACCCAGGGAAATTACCCAAGGGCCCTTTTGAGGATCGATGACACTACAACACATATTAGCTTTAAAGACACATGTAATCGTCTCAAAAAGTCCATTATTTGTCTCAATAAGTTTTAGAGGCAATTAAATCATTTGTCCTCAATAGTCCAGTCGCTAAATGTATTTAGCGACATATTAGAGGCAAATATTTAATTGCCTCTATATTGATTAATTAGAGGCAAATATATATGTTTTTAATTGTAATCTAAAACAACTATTTATCTTTCTCTTTGTAAGTCTTTAGAAGCAAATATATTTGCCCCTAAATATACATCTTGGTTTTTTATTTTATTTTTTTAATTAATTGGATTGGCCATATAAAAAGTGTAAAATGAATTATCAATTGAACCGTAAAAACAAATAGAATTAATAAGTGAAACCAAAATGTAATTATTCATTCAAAGTAAGAATTACAAATAGGAAAGCGAATTTTATTGAGACATTCTTTAAACAATTTTAAATAGGAGGCAACTTGGCTGTATTCTCGAGCGAGGCGAGGAACCAACATTGGTGCAACAGGGTGCAAAGTGTAAATGCAAGGTAAATTGGCAATGTCCTTCTCTTCTACCCATCTGTCTCGTCCAATTACCCTATCTACTTCTGCTGTGGCCTTGGCGAAAATTTCAGGTTTCTTCAACAGTTCTGAAATTGCCCATTCTAAAGTTACTGTTGAACTCTCGGTTCCACCAGCAATCATCCTGACATGTCAAAAGTATTAATGAAATCATTGAGCTAATTTTGTTACCATTATTGCAAAAAAAAATGAAACATTTGACCTTTTTGTTGATGGGAAAAAGTTTGGTTAGTGTAAAGTAATTTCCATCTTCTGAATTGGAATGCCATTAACTAAAGCTAAATAAAGAGTGATTCAATGCATGGAGGATTAAGGCTACAACGAAGCACTAGACAGACAAACATGAGCCGTTCAATTTCTTCATTGGCCATGTTCTTCCAATTATAACCATGAATAATGCTTTTCAATACAGTTCTATGTTTAAAGAAATCAGATAGCACAATAAAGCTTTGAAAGCATCTAATACAACAAGAATGCAAACTGAATTATTAGCAAAAGTAAGTCACACATTTCGAGTCAATTGTCAACCCAGAAATAGGAGTATTTTCTCTAGATTCAGACATTGCCTTTGTCACAACCTTGTTAAAATTTACTGACAAAGATAAAACTACATTTATGCCCAAAAAAAAAAGAGAGATAAAACTGCATTTGAAAGGTTCCAAAGATGACATATAGTGAGCACTTGTGAGCTTTGTCGACGGCAAACATTTGGAATTAACACCAGCACCCACCTTAACCCTGCTGTGAGAAGAAGAAATACTTGGTCTTGCTGCTGCAATTTGAAGACCGGAAGCTTCTCTTGCCGCCATCGTTATAAGTTGCAGCAAAAACTAAAAATCTTCGCAGAGAAATATGCATCAGGACTTAAAATAAACCACAAATAATGCTACAGCCTGCAATCAAAGAAACAATTTAGAACTTTAGTTTTTGTTTTGATTTTTTCTTTTTGCTACAAAAGAACAAGAAAACTAAAGCCGCAGGACTCCCTCTCCTACTCTGTCGTCTTCAAGTAGTGGAAGAGCTTGCATTGGAGGAGAATCACACCAGCTTCATGACCAAATTCGCCAACACATCAGGTCCCTTCACATTAATTCTTTTCTTGGCAGTCTAGAATAGGTATGTAGTAAGGATGAATATTGGCAACTGATTCCTTCAAGAATTGAACAACCATGGCTGCATCTATTTCCTCAATAAGCTTCATGATACCCATCTCCTTAGCCATAAGCACACCATGGCGCCTACCTATCTTGACTAAACAAAAATAGGTCAACAATCTGAACTTTGATCGAATGAAACAAACAACAGTCAATTTAGAACAACCAAAAGAAAAAAACCCACATCAGCAACCAAACCTGAAAAGCACCCAACCATTCATGAACGAAGCCACGCTCTGCCCTAGCATTATGCATTAGTTATAAAAATTTGTCATACTTCGTTTAAGAATAACCAATAAACACTGGAAAGACTGAGGGAAAGCAGTTCCTACAAAATAAGCGGTTAACCCCAAAACTAAAACTTTCAATTAGAGAAGAAATAAATCAATTTTTAAATTGGGCACCATGAAATGCCTCTGTCAAAACTCAAACAATACCCAAACAACATCCAAGACATGCTGAAGATAATAATTTTATTAAAAAATATTACTGATGAAAACCCTCAATGAGTGATGAAACTGATTTCATACCTGTCGAAGATCAGAGGAAAACAAATTGCAAGTAGAAATAAAACTTCTTCACAGGAAATAGATAAAACGGGATGGGCGACAGAAACAAATAACTCTTTCCCTCTCACATCTTTTCCAGAATCACTAATTTTTCATTCTAAAAGATATAGGAAGAAGACTTAGAACACGCCATTAACAAGAATCATCCAAGAGAAAACCTAAAAATAGGGTTACCGTTTACCAAAGCAGAATATGATCGTCTTAGGAGTAAAATTAGGGTTAGATTAATTTCAAGAAAAGGGGAAAAGATGTCGATCAAGAAAAAATAAGGGGGCAGAGTTTTTTGCTAATACCAGGTAAGTTAATCGAAATTTTTCAGCAGTGAAAACTTATTTATGTTAAAACCTTTTATTTTTCTTTTTTAAGTTGGAAACACCTCTAATTAGGCCTTTAATTAAAAGTCTCTAATAATTTAAAATTTGTCTCTAAATGTAAACATTATTATACTAATAAAAATAAAAAATAAAAAAATTATTATACTAATAGCAACAATAGTTTTAGGGACAATTAAAAACATCTAATTTGCCTCAATAAGTAATTGTTTAAATTTATTTTCTTAATCAAAAAAGAAATAGGACATTTAGAGGCACATATCAATAGATTGAGCCACCCATGTTGTATTTGTTTTCTAAAGTCATTTGTGTTGTAGTGTGAGGAGGCTCCATTTTAACTCTTTTTGTCCTTTTTTGTCTTTTTCTCACTTGATAAATTACTAAGAAGACCCTAGACTAGTTTCTAACCAATCTCTTGAGCCCCTTTTTGTAATTATCCTCTCCTTTCACATAAATTTAATGTTATAACATAAATGTTATATAATAAATGTTCTAAAATTGTAACCTCTCTTCGAACCTTTCATGTCCATATAAAAAAAAGAGTAAACTTAGTTTTTGTTTAAGTGCTACACACTTTAGAGGAGAAAACAAAATTGAAGCTATTACATATGTCCATATACAAACTAATATTTACTTTTAATTGCTAACTTTAGGGCATATGCTCAATGTTAATAGTATAGCATTTTAAAGATGCAACACATTTAGAATCATAGTACTTTCGAACTTTCCTACGCATCAAATTAATGATTTAATTTGAATAGAAAATTGTTCAAAGAAGTGGATTTCTGAACGCCCGACGCGCCAACGCGGGCCGATTCACTTGTTTCATAATTAATCAAATATTTAATATTAATACATATTCCTTAAGGGGATACATGTTAACTCTTAAACCCCGCACGTGCATTCTGCTAAACTCTACTGACGGTATAGTTTTTCTTATAATTTTTGTTATAATAAACTTATACTAAAGTTTTTGTGCCAAAATAAAACTTATAAAGTTTTTTAGTAACTTTCACTCAATTTTCTTTTTCAAACATATTAAAGTTTCTATAGGATGGTAAATTTCCCCTATACCTCTTTAGAAAATCCAAATAGACAACTTTGATAAACCAATCATGAAAGTGGAAATATTGTATTATTTAAAACCAAATGACTCTTAATCTTTTAATTTACATGAAATATGTATGGAAAATTTCCCACTTTGATTTCTATTTTTTTATTTTCTTAAATTTCTAAACTTATATTATAGCACTTTGTTCCTATATAATTGTTGCTTTCAAGTTTTTCACCTATACTAAGAATTTAATTGCCAATTGATACAAAACTACTTTTTACACATCAAAGCTTCATATCATTTTTTTCCACCTAGAGTGACATAGGTTTAGTCATTACTTTTCATGAAAACAAACTTCATAAAACTTTATAAATATTAAAATTCTGGATATTTATTATGATAATGTATTACTCCCTCTGTCCCATACTATAGTCCTTTTCTAGAAATTTTATTTGTCCCAAAATATAAGTCCCTTTTTAAATCCCAATGCAACTTTTACCTAAGTTATCTAAATTACCCTTGTTAGTGATAGTAGAAATTTAGTTGGAATTTAATTTATCTATTGACTATGAGTGAGTAAGTGGGAGGAGAGAGAAGAAGGATAAAATTGAAAAGAGAAGATAAAAGTTTATAGAAGTTAGAGTTGTAACTACTTTTCTTAAACTTTGTGATACGGTTAAAATAGACTTATATTATGGGACAGAGGGAGTAATGATTATGAGTGCACTACTTTGGGATAATTTGGTGGAGCAAGTAGTATTACCCTAAATCTCTAATTTTAAAACTATCCTTTTATTAATTATTCCATCACTATGCCTTTAAATTAAATATATGCATATTATTTATCTACCTTATTAGGTAAATTCGAACAAAAAAAATTTCTTAATCGGTTTGTAAAGTCAAATAAAAAGGAATGAATTGATTTTGATTGAATTGATTGAATATTAGTGAAAAATGAATATTTAAAACTAAAAGTTTAATTAAATCGAATGATTTAATGTATAGATATATATAAAGTAAATGAATTTGAAAATATCATTAATAATAATTGATTTTTATTTGGAAATATTCAGTTCAAATCAAGTTTTCAATAATAGAAATTTTCATTAATACTAATTAATTTTGATTTAAAAAAATTCAATTACTACACTACCGTGTCCATTCAATTATTATATGTAATTAGTTATTAAAATTTATAATGAGAGGCCAATTATAATTCAAATTTATTGAACTGATAATTCTTTCAAAAAAAATTTATTGAATTGATAAGAAAGGTCTCTAATTCATATTACTGTATATCTTGAAGACTTTTCTAACACATTGCTAGTCAATATTTGAGTATTACTTTCTAATGATTTCTTTATGGGTCCTTTTGTTTCCAACGATCTCATTTAACTTTTAAGTAAGAATTAAGAATGTTGATCACCTTATATTTATCCAAAAAAAGAAAAGAAAAGAGAATGTTCTCCTTTTAATAATATCCTTTAACTTTCAAAAAAAAAAGAATTAAGAATGTTCAAATTACTAAGTATATGAACCATAATATAAATTGTTCCATAGTAGCAAAAATTATATTCTGTTCATTGTGGAACGATAATAGTTTTATTTAAAATAAATGTATAATATCTTTCAGTTACGTACCATACTTCTAGAAAATTATATACCTTCTAACAATATAAGATTGTGAAACAGAAAGTGAGAAAACCCATGCCACATTGAAACAATTATTGACCTTTATATGTATATTTAAGGCATGTCTAAGAAATATAATTAGGTGTAGAAATATGTTAACCGTAGAGATAAAATGTTTGGTCGAAAATTTACTAAACATTAAATTTTAAAGATGTTTATTTCTTTTCTCAAAAAAAAAGATGTTTATTTCTCAAAAAAAAAATAAAGATGTTTTTGAACCCAAAATATCAAAAGGCGAAAAGAAAAGAAAAGTATTGTCGTAAGCATAATAAATTGTATTAACTTGATATAAATCAAGTTTAATTTCTCACACATCATTTTTTATGTATTGTGGTAAACATATTATGCTTCAAACAATCTTTACCTTCTGATTTCTGATCAAATCATGTGAGAATCATTCAAGTTATTCAAGTTAAAAATGAAATAAATATAATGAAATTTCATTGTTTTAAAGAAAAATGAATCAAAAGATAATAATTAACAAAAACAATTTCACTAAAATAGTTAAGAAAAAATGTAAAAAGAAAACAAATAGTAGTAAATTCGACTCATACAAAGAATATTGAATGCATATGTGTTAATTCGATTTTTGTAAATAGTCTCATGATTTAATAGGCCCTCTATTTTTGACTCAAATAAACATAAAGGCCCCTCTATTTGACAAAACATCAGTATTTGGATTTTAACAATTGTTGTTTCTATTAAGAAGATCGAATTTTGGGAGGACATTAGCTTCTTTAGTTCGAGTAGAGAAGAGAAACAAATACTAAACACCAAAAAAAAATTAGAAGAGAAATTAATACGGAAAATAATAAACAAAATATTGGAAGAGAAGCAAGAGCAAATACCATACCAATCAAATAATTAAAGAGAGAGAGGGAGAGAGAGAGAGAGAGAGAGAGAATGGAAAATTAGATTAAACACATCAAAGTACTACCTCAATACTCTTCAAAGTTCAAAGCATGCCTATTTATATTGGTGAAGTTAAGTACTTTTATAGTTAAAAATTAAACATAATTTGAGAATGATGATTTATGGTAATATAGAATAAAACGTAACTATTGTAATTTTTTCATTAATTGTAATTTATTTTGATTTCAAAATATTCAAATCAAATCAAGTCCTTAATAAGAGGGAAAATTCATTAAAACTAATTGCTTTAGAATTCAAAATAAAATCGGTACATATATAAAATCAAATCAAATTGTTACAAAGAGCAAAAAAATTGTGAATAAGAATCACCTAATTTAGCATTTAACAATTAAATGAAAGTTTGGACTAAGGTCCGGCCAAAGATCTTGCAATATATTAATTTTGATTGAGAATAAAGATATAGGATATGAATTTTCCTTCCAATTTCCAATTAAGATTAGTCGTTCTCACCAAATATAGCAAGAAAATCTCATAATTTATTGCATTATTCCTAAACAAACTTCAAATTGATTTACACGGTTAATCAATCAATTAATTTTTTTTGGCAACTAATCAATCAATTATTTGAAATACTATCTACACAGTTACTTAAGGATTTTTTTTGAGGAAATCAATTAATTATTTGAAATAATAAAATTAGCAAGCTTGACTTTTTTTTTGGCTAGAGCAGGCTCGATTCAGTAATTCACCAAAAAAAATTAGCAGGCTCTTTTTTAATATATAGCAAAAGAAAATTTTGAATTAAGCAGGAAAGAGAAAATATTTACAAAAGATGAGATTTTCTCGTAATTTCGAAATTAAGTATATAGTATAAATTGTTATTATTATGGATATTAATAATCTATACTAATTATTATTATGGTATTTTGTCTTTTAAAGAAATTTTGGTGTTTTTTTTTAATTCATTCTTAAGAAATTATTTAATTACATACTACGTAATGTCACTCAATAAGAGGTATCGTCAATAGTTAGAATAATTTACTTTTCAATTAACATCTTAAAAATTTGTCAGAGAAATTATTGCTCATTCTTAAAATATAACAAAGAATTTTTTAATCAATAATAATAAATATTATAATTATTTAGAGACACATGTCGATTAACTAGACATAACACTTGTCGAGATTTGGAGCCCTTAACATTTAAAGAGTTACCATACTTGTAGTGTACATTGTTTTAAATATATATATATATAAGATTTAAGGCATGTCTAAGAAATATAATTAGGTGTAGAAATATGTTAACCGTAGAGATAAAATGTTTGGTCGAAATTTTACTAAACATTAAATTTTAAAGATGTTTATTTCTTTTTTCAAAAAAAAAAAGATGTTTATTTCTCAAAAAAAAAAGATGTTTTTGAACCCAAAATATCAAAAGGCGAAAAGAAAAGAAAAGTATTGTCGTAAGCATATTAAATTGTATTAACTTGATACAAATCAAGTTTAATTTCTCACACATCATTTTTTATGTATTGTGGTAAACATATTATGCTTCAAACAATCTTTACCTTCTGATTTCTGATCAAATCATGTGAGAATCATTCAAGTTATTCAAGTTAAAATTGAAATAAATATAATGAAATTTCATTATTTTAAAGAAAAATGAATCAAAAGATAATAATTAACAAAAACAATTTCACTAAAATAGTTAAGAAAAAATGTAAAAAAAAACAAATAGTAGTAAATTTGACTCATACAAAGAATATTGAATGCATATGTGTTAATTCGATTTTTGTAAATAGTCTAATGATTTAATAGGCCCTTTATTTATGACCCAAATAAACATAAAGGCCCCTCTATTTGACAAAACATCAGAATTTGGATTTTAACAATTGTTGTTTCTATTAAGAAGATCGAATTTCGGGAGGACATTAGCTTCTTCAGTTCGAGTAGAGAAGAGAAACAAATACTAAACACCAAAAAAAAAATTTAGAAGAGAAATTAATACAGAAAATAATAATCAAAATATTGGAAGAGAATCAAGAGCAAATACCATACCAATTAAATAATTAAAGAGAGAGAGAGGGAGAGAGAGAGAGAGAGAGAGAGAGAGAGAGAGAGAGAGAGAGAGAGAGAAGAAATGAATTGATTAAACACATCAAAGTACTACCTCAATACTCTTCAAAGTTCAAAGCATGCCTATTTATATTGGTGAAGTTAAGTACTTTTATAGTTAAAAATTAAACATAATTTGAGAATGATGATTTATGGTAATATAGAATAAAACGTAACTATTGTAATTTTTTCATTAATTGTAATTTATTTTGATTTCAAAATATTTAAATCAAATCAAGTCCTTAATAAGAGGGAAAATTCATTAAAACTAATTGCTTTAGAATTCAAAATAAAATCGGTACATATATAAAATCAAATCAAATTGTTACAAAGAGCAAAAAAATTGTGAATAAGAATCACCTAATTTAGCATTTAACAATTAAATGAAAGTTTGGACTAAGGTCCAACCAAAGATCTTGCAATATATTAATTTTGATTGAGAATAAAGATATAGGATATGAATTTTCTTTCCAATTTCCAATTAAGATTAGTCATTCTCACTAGATATAGCAAGAAAATCTCATAATTTATTGCATTATTCCTAAGCAAACTTCAAATTGATTTACACGGTTAATCAATCAATTTTTTTTTGGCAACTAATCAATCAATTATTTGAAATACTATTTACACAGTTACTTAATGATTTTTTTTTTGAGGAAATCAATTAATTATTTGAAATAATAAAATTAGCAAGCTTGATTTTTTTTTTTTGGCCAGAGTAGTCTCGATTCAGTAATTCACCAAAAAAAAATTAGCAGGCTCTTTTTTAATATATAGCAAATGAAAATTTTGAATTAAGCAGGAAAGAGAAAATATTTACAAAAGATGAGATTTTCTCGTAATTTCAAAATTAAGTATATAGTATAAATTGTTATTATTATGGATATTAATAATCTATACTAATTATTATTATGGTATTTTTTCTTTTAAAGAAATTTTGGTGTTTTTTTTAATTCATTCTTAAGAAATTATTTAATTACATACTACGTAATGTCACTCAATAAGATGTATAGTCAATAGTTAGAATAATTTACTTTTCAATTAACATCTTAAAAATTTGTCAGAGAAATTATTGCTCTTTCTTAAAATATAACAAAGAATTTTTTAATCAATAATAATAAATATTATAATTATTTAGAGACACATGTCGATTAACTGGACATAACACTTGTCGAGATTTGGAGCCCTTAACATTTAAAGAGTTACCATACTTGTAATGTACATTGTTTTAAATATATATATAAGATTTAAGGCATGTCTAAGAAATATAATTAGGTGTAGAAATATGTTAACCGTATAGATAAAATGTTTGGTCGAAATTTTACTAAACATTAAATTTTAAAGATGTTTATTTCTATTCTCAAAAAAAAAAGAATGTTTATTTCTCAAAAAAAAAGAAGATGTTTTTGAACCCAAAATATCAAAAGGCGAAAAGAAAAGAAAAGTATTGTCGGAAGCATATTAAATTGTATTAACTTGATATAAATCAAGTTTAATTTCTCACACATCATTTTTTATGTATTGTGGTAAACATATTATGCTTCAAACAATCTTTACCTTCTGATTTCTGATCAAATCATGTGAGAATCATTCAAGTTATTCAAGTTAAAAATGAAATAAATATAATGAAATTTCATTACTTTAAAGAAAAATGAATCAAAAGATAATAATTAACAAAACAATTTCACTAAAATAGTTAAGAAAAAAATGTAAAAAGAAAACAAATAGTAGTAAATTCGACTCATACAAAGAATATTGAATGCATATGTGTTAATTCGAGTTTTGTAAATAGTCTCAAGATTTAATAGGCCCTCTATTTTTGACCAAAATAAACATAAAGGCCCCTCTATTTGACAAAACATCAGTATTTGGATTTTAACAATTGTTGTTTCTATTAAGAAGATCGAATTTTGGGAGGACATTAGCTTCTTCAGTTTGAGTAGAGAAGAGAAACAAATACTAAGCACCAAAAAAAAAATTAGAAGAGAAATTAATACGGAAAATAATAAACAAAATATTGGAAGAGAAGCAAGAGCAAATACCATACCAATTAAATAATTAAAGAGAGAGAGGGAGAGAGAGAGAGAGAGAGAGAGAGAGAGTGTGTGGTGAGAGAGAGAGTGAGAGCGAGAGAGAGAGAGAAAGAGAGAGAGAGAGAGAGAATGGAAA
>AWWV01016233.1:0-39488 GCA_001974805.1 Corchorus capsularis
TAAGAAGATCGAATTTTTGGGAGGACATTAGCTTCTTTAGTTCGAGTAGAGAAGAGAAAACAAATACTAACACCCAAAAAAAAAATTAGAAGAGAAATTAATACGGAAAATAATAAACAAAATATTGGAAGAGAAGCAAGAGCAAATACATACCATCAATAAATAAGAGAGAGAGGAGAGAGAGAGAGAGAGAGAGAGAATGGAAAATTAGATTAAACACATCAAAGTACTACCCCAATACTCTTCAAAGTTCAAAGCATGCCTATTTATATTGGTGAAGTTAAGTACTTTTATAGTTAAAAATTAAACATAATTTGAGAATGATGATTTATGGTAATATAGAATAAAACGTAACTATTGTAATTTTTTCATTAATTGTAATTTATTTTGATTTCAAAATATTCAAATCAAATCAAGTCCTTAATAAGAGGGAAAATTCATTAAAACTAATTGCGTTAGAATTCAAAATAAAATCGGTACATATATAAAATCAAATCAAATTGTTACAAAGAGCAAAAAAATTGTGAATAAGAATCACCTAATTTAGCATTTAACAATTAAATGAAAGTTTGGACTAAGGTCCGGCCAAAGATCTTGCAATATATTAATTTTGGTTGAGAATAAAGATATAGGATATGAATTTCCTTCCAATTTCCAATTAAGATTAGTCGTTCTCACTAAATATAGCAAGAAATTCTCATAATTTATTGCATTATTCCTAAGCAAACTTCAAATTGATTTACACGGTTAATCAATCAATTATTTTTTTTTGGCAACTAATCAATCAATTATTTGAAATACTATTTACATGGTTACTTAATGATTTTTTTTGAGGAAATCAATTAATTATTTGAAATAATAAAATTAGCAAGCTCGATTTTTTTTTTGCCAGAGCAGGCTGGATTCAGTAATTCACCAAAAAAAATTAGCAGGCTCTTTTTTAATATATAGCAAATGAAAATTTTGAATTAAGCAGGAAAGAGAAAATATTTAAAAGATGAGAGTTTCTCGTAATTTCGAAATTAAGTATATAGTATAAATTGTTATTATTATGGATATTAATAATCTATACTAATTATTATTATGGTATTTTTTCTTTTAAAGAAATTTTGGTGTTTTTTTTAATTCATTCTTAAGAAATTATTTAATTACATACTACGTAATGTCACTCAATAAGATGTCAATAGTTAGAATAATTTACTTTTCAATTAACTTCTTAAAAATTTGTCAGAGAAATTATTGTTTTTTCTTAAAATATAACAAAGAATTTTTTAATCAATAATAATAAATATTATAATTATTTAGAGACACATATGTCGATTAACTGGAGATAATACTTGTCGAGATTTGGAGCCCTTAACATTTAAAGAGTTACCATACTTGTAGTGTACATTGTTTTAAATATATATATAAGATGTTTTGTTTATTATATTTGTATTCATTTAGTTTGTAAACATTAAAAGACATTCATCCCCTTTCCTATACATAAAATATATTATCAAATAATTATAAATTAATTATAAATTTGTTATGAATATATATGTATGTTGTGTATGTCCATGAATCTAATTAAAGCATGGAGAAGAATGATGACTTGGTTCATTCATACACATATACCTATGTGCTATGTTCATCCCTTTATATTTATGGTGATGCATTTATGTGCCTATAAATAGGCTACTTACTTTGTTATGGAATAAAATGAATGTGAACAATTTCTCTAATTCTTCGAATTTTCTTCTTCTCCATATTCTATTGTCTCTCTATTCTCTTGTGTTTTCCATACTTCAATTTTACTCCATTGCTTTGTTTTATTATCATTTCACAGTAAAATTTCATTTCTTAACTGAATTTCCTTAAAAAGAATTTATAAAATAAAACAGCCGCACCGGGAAATTCTAGTTCATTTGTTTATTTTAACATTGAAGAGAAATGCATAAAACTTGTTCCAGAAAATATTGAAGGCCGATAATCCCGAGTCCCATTCCCTAATGAGGAACAAATTGCAGAGTAAAAAGCAAAGGAAAGCGGCAGGATGGGGATAGGATAGTTTGGTCAAAATCTTTTATTCCATTGACATTTGACGGTAGTACTAATAAGAATCTAATTCTTATTCTTACACGGAGAATCCAAGTTTGCGGGTCCCATTCCCCAATGTTTAAGGGGCTAAGCCGCGTGATAATAATTACTAAGTAAAATCAATCACTAAATTTTAGTAAAAAGTTTTTTCTTACCTTTCCAACCATTAGGGTAAAGGCGGAATAAGTGTAACGTAGGTTGTATATATTAAGGTCAATACAGCACTGGAATGAAAGAGCAACCCAAAAGTTTTTTTTAGAGAAACGAGAAAAAGAAAAAGAGTAAACAAATGGCGGAGCAACTCACTGAGGAGCAGATCGCTGAGTTCAAGGAAGCTTTTAGCCTCTTCGACAAGGATGGTGATGGTATAATTCCCAACTTTGACCCATTCATGTTTTTTTTTTCGCTGGCAATTTTCTATTTACTTCATTCAATTGTTGAACGGTTTGATTTTGATTACAATGGCATTGGGGCAGTCTCGCTATGATTTTTTTTTGTTTGTTTTCTGTTCTCTGTTTTGCTTTGTATATAGAAAATACCCTCTTAGAATTATAGAATCGCCTTATTTGCTGTTTTCTTCTTTTGTTTATTTGGATCTTGTATTGTTTATAGCAGTTGCCCAGATCAAGGTTGGAATTTCTTATCTGGTAGAAAATGATTCGTGGAGATTTTTGTGTTTTCATTGAAACCTTTTAGAAACTTATAAGGAGATGCTTCTCCGGTTTGATTCTCATTCAAGTGTTAAGTTTCGTGTTGTGTGATTTAAATTAGTATGAAATCAGAAGGAAAATTCCAGAATAGTGTTTCTTAATTGAGTTTGGCCTAGACTGGTTAAGTCAAAAACTTGAAAGTTTAAATTCCTTGTACGTGTAGGCTGCATCACTACAAAAGAGCTGGGAACAGTGATGAGATCTCTTGGACAGAATCCCACTGAAGCTGAACTACAGGATATGATCAATGAGGTTGATGCTGATCAAAATGGCACTATTGACTTCTCTGAATTCTTGAATTTAATGGTGCGGAAGATGCAGGTACATTTCATTTTGAACACACTTTCAAATATGTAGCCAATCCCTTTGAAATTTTGATTTGATATTGTCTCTGTTGTCTTGGCTATATATTGTTTATGAAGACTGGTTATAGCATATGCTTCATTTTGTTGAAGTTGATTTCTTGGTATGCATTGGCATCTGAAAAGTATAATGTTAATGTGATCTTTAGTGTTTTTAGTTTTGCTGTTAGGATTTGGCTTTGTCTTTAGCCCTGTATGATGACTATTTCTCTTACCTTCAATTCTACATTTAAATAAGAATACCCACCTTTACACGTGATGGGGGCATCACCAGATTTTCTGCACTTGTGCTTACATCAATTTTTCCATTGGATAAGCTCTGCTTAATTTGTATTCAGTATAGTGTTAATCTATCTGGTGCTTTTTTCTAATAAAGTGTTTATCATTTTCTTGTGTAGGATACTGATTCTGAGGAGGAACTTAAGGAAGCTTTTAAGGTTTTTGACAAGGATCAGAATGGCTTTATTTCAGCTGCTGAGGTATAGATCATGACTACTTTGTCATGTTATGGTTGCTCCAAAATATATTCTCTCCTCTCTGAATCGAACGTATTGTTAAAAGTGTTGAACAAATATATGCTGCACAATCTTACTATAACTACAGGGCATGAGTTTCTTTTTCTATTTTGGCTTAAATGCCAAATTTTAAGAGTCAGTTTCCCCTCTTAATGGTTTGTGCATTTTCATCTTGCAGCTCCGGCATGTGATGACGAATCTTGGAGAAAAGTTGACAGATGAAGAAGTGGATGAAATGATTCGAGAAGCAGATGTAGATGGCGATGGGCAGGTGAACTATGAGGAGTTTGTAAGGATGATGCTAGCAAAGTGAAAACAGTTTGCTCCCTTTTGGAGTCTTGATCACATAAAATTTACTATCACTTTGTTCAGACTTTTCTCAACTTGAATATGTTCATTTTTTTCTATTTAAGGGACATTTAGCAGCATTTTTAATTTAACTTATATATGCTTGTTTTAAATTCCAGATTTATTTTCTACTTCAAGATGTTGTTATGATTTGAAAGCATGTGATTGGGAACTGACCATAGGATTACAGAATTTTATGCTTTTGCCTATATTTGATGTTCAAATGGAGGACTTGGATTTTTAAAACAAAAACAGAGGGCTTAGATTAAAAAAAAAAAGATTAAAAGAGACTTTTAACTCTACCCGTTTTCTCTACCTTTCAGCTTCTGGTTGGGAACTGCCTTAGGATTAAAGTATTTTATGCTTGTGCCTGATATATGATGTTAAAATGGACGACTTAGATTTTAAAACAAAAGCAGAGGGCTTAGATTTTTTTTTTTGGCATTAACAGAGGGCTTAGATTACAAGAGACTTTACCCGTTCTCTCTCTCTAGCTTTCAAATTTCTTATCTTTCCTTTTTCCCTTTGCGTCGTCTCTTTTCTTCGAAAATTTTTTTTTTGGCCAATTTGAAAATTTTAGTTTATTTTCCATGTTTTCTCCATTATTTTTGCAATAGGAGATGTGGTACCTACCTAGCTGTAATGTACTGTGGTCCTATATGAATTGTGATTTAAGTTGAGGATTTAAGTATTTTTATAAAATACTAGTTTTCATCTCCACCTGCGTTGCACACGATACATTGTGTTTAAATAAAAACTAAAATAATAATTGAAGTTAATTATATAAATAAATCAAAGGAAATAGTTTTATGTTAGCGTTCATTTTTTTAAAACCATTTTAAATTCTTGTTACACACTCTACTACATTAAACTATCAATGCACACTAAAAACTAAAGCCACGTCAATCATAATAATTAAAATTTAAATAATTTTTTAATTTTTTTTAGAATAAAGTATAGTGCTTCATTAAATAGTATCTGGATTACAAACACAAAATGGTAGACTCTCATACTGTTTATACCTCAATTTACAATTGAGGGCAAATTGATCTTTTCATAAAGTAGATCAAGATGAGTGGTCAGGATTCAATCAGAAATTCTAATGAAACTTAGTTTCTGCACCACCCTGATTCTGTCAGAATCAGGAGAAATCTTGCAATAAATGAATGAAGGCTAAAATTAATAAATAAATAAATTAATAATAATTATTTTTGGAATAATTATTATTAATTACTCCCTATGTGCCGCCTCTACCTATAGGGATGTGGTGCAATAAGCCTCAAGGATGCAGTTTCTTTAGATACAGCAGCCTGATACCTCAGGTAGAGAGTAAGGAAGTGAGTTGTATGCTACCTGACCATGCAGGTGGGAGATATAACATGGAATAAAATAATCTAAGTCTTTCCCATACCCAGGGAAGGCCGCCCTATGACTATCATAGTCATAGGATGCAGTCTCCTCATCCCTTGCACTGAGGAGGCAGAGAGTAAGAGAGTAACAGCAACAGAAGCACTTACTGAACTAAGGGAGGTTTGAGATGTTATTACTCACCACCCTCATACATGATCACCCTAGTATAGTGGTCAAGCTGCCCTAGGTAGTAGTACTCCCCTGAGAGGTAAACTTGCATTTTGTTCATTTAAGGACAAAAAGGCAAGGTCAAACGTAATAGTACTACATAGGGAGTGTGGCTCCAAGGAGGAGTTTTACCATGATGTTCCTTGATACACATAGGTCATCTAGGTGAAATTTCATCTCAAACAGACTTGGTATGAAAAACTTATGCTAGTTTTTCAGTTAAGGACAGTTTGAGGTGTCAAACCAACTTCTCTATGCTAGAGAGTTCGGTTTTACTTAGAATTTTTCCCATAGCCTTATGGGGATAATCTAAGTCTACTGGTGGAAAATTAGCCTTGTTGGACTTAGGATGGAAAACTTATGCTAGTTTTTCATTTAAGGACAACTCAGGGAGAGAAACCTAGTTCACCATCAAGGGGAGCTTGGTTTTACTTGGAATTTTTTCCATAGTCTTATGGAAATATTCTAAGTACCTTGGAAAAGTTTCAACTCATTCAGACATAGAATGAAAAACTTATGCTAGTTTTTCATTTAAGGACAATTTGAGGTGAGAAGTCTAGTTTACTATGAAGGAAGGCTCAGATCAAGCCAAGATTTTAACCATAGTCTACGGCTGATATAGAATCCTACTGGTGAAGTTTGAGCTTAATCCAAGTTTCTTTGAAACTTTTACACTGTTTTCAGTTAAGGACAAAGTGGCTTTATCACCCCGGTATAGCCATAGTTCTTAATAAAAGGGTATTTTCGTCCTTGGAAGGCCTAAATATGGCTAAGTATGAGGAATTTCGTGGCCTAGGTGATATCCCTTATGATCCATGGTCATCTCTCAGCCAATTTAGTAGTTTCAGCTCATTGGAGGCAACAGGGACTACACCTGATACAGCAGATGCAGCCTATCATCTCATACTACCTAGTATACCTCATACTACCTAGGTACTTTGAGAGGGAAGTCGCCTATATGCTATGAGGGATGCCTCACACCCTTCTCCTCATCCTCCTATTACCTGCTGCAGCAACTAGAAGAAGAAGGAAGCTTCACTGCAACTTCCTGGAAATTTCCTCCGACCAATCAGAAGAGTTCGCCTTCCTCAGCAAGTAAAGCCCACCAGATTTCAAGCCCAGGCCGCCCCCTATATAAAGGAATCAACTCCAGAGCTTCAGAACACACATCTCAACTCAATCAAGTCATGCACTTCACAAGCCAGGCCGCCCCCTATATAAAGGAATCAACTCCGCGCCTTTTTCTCTTATTCTTCACGAGTTCTTACTCGTTCTTCATATTTCTCTTGTTCAATCTTGTCTACGGACATACAAACACTGTATTCTTGTTTATCTCTCAGCAATAAAAATCAAATTGCTATTTTCAATCACAGCTCTTGAAGCGCTCTTTTTTAGGAAGTCTTGTTCTTGTGGATCGATGATTTAAATACTCCGGTGTGACTTTGATCCAGTCCCCACAATCGTTCTGATTTTTTAAATCTGCTGCTACGCGCACCCCAAATCTTTTAATCTGATGCGCTTTCACCAGATCTTGTTATTTATTTCTATTTGTCAATTTCAGCAAATTGACTGGCACGTCCCTATGCTGTCACTAAGGTTTTTCCGCGAAAACTCTATCAAGAGATTTTTGGCGCAACAACTCTTTTTGGCACGCCCGGTGGGACCCTTAGAATGTTGACTTCTCACTCCGCGTCGTTGCTTCTAAGATTTTTTGGTGACCGTCCCACTCGTCCGCACCAACATCTCTTTTTGGCACGCCCGGTGGGACTCAACAAGATTTGACTTCCCTCTTAAGGCCTCTAAGAAGCTTTCTTGCCCATCTCTCTAAGATTTTCTTTTTTTTCTTTTATTATTTTTAGTTTTTTCTTAGTTCTCAGTGGCAAACATGCCGCCAAAAGGTGATGAAGGAAAGTCAAGTCATGGTATGCAAACCAGAAGCAAAGCCATAATTGACCCTTCACTACCTTTAGATCCTAATTCAAAGATCCTGCTGCAATACCTCACCAACGCCATGAATGAAATTTCCTTGGCGCAAGAGGAGAAGATGCAGCAGCTCATAGGATCAATAGATCGAATGAACGAGTCACATGACCAACTTAAGGCAGCCAATGATTTTCTCAAGGATCAAATGATCCAAAATAGAGAAAACATCATGGCTAAGATTGGTCTGATTGAAGAAAGACTTGGAGGGGAAAACTAACAACTGCTTGGTGTCCAGCCCGGTGCTCTGCCTTTTCAACAAGTCAACCATCAGGTGGACAACCCACAAGTCATGGTTGAGATTGGTCTCATCAATTAAAGGCTTGCGGGGCAAGGACTCGGGGGGGGGGGGGGGGGGCAAAACCAACAACTGCTTGGTGCTCAGCCCCGTCCTCTTCCCCTTCAACAAGTTAAGCATCAAGTGAACAATCAACAAGTCATGGCTCAGGTTGGTTTCATCGATGAAAGACTTGGGGGGCAAGGACTCGGGGGGCAAAACCAACAGCCGCTTGGTGCTCTGCCTCTGCAACAAGTCAATAATAAGGTGGACAACCAACAAGTTCCACCTCCACCTCCTCTCCTTCAAAGAGCCGTCCAACCTGGACTTGGAGGTGAAAACAACCTTGTGAATCAACAAGAAGCTGTTGATAACATTAATGAGGAGGTCAACAATGTTGAACCTCGAGTGGTAGCTTATATACCACCTCACGAAAGGAACGACAATGGTCATGGTCATGGTCATGGTAGAAGGAATGGCAGTCAACGCTATGATCGGCCAATTCTCAAGGACCAATCAATCAGAATCACATCAGGGAAATGATTGAGGATATGATCGGCCAAGCCTTCAAAAATGTTGGCCGGCCATCTTTCCACAAGCCATACCTTGAGGATTATGATAGGCTTCATCCACTTCCAAGAAAGTACAAAGTCCCTGACTTCACTTGTTTCTGCGGAACTTCAAGTAAGCAGACGACTTTGGAACACATTGCTCACTTCACAATGCAATGTGGAGAAGCCAACTCAGGATATCACAAACTCCGTTTGTTCACTAACTCCCTCACTGGAGCGGCATTCACATGCTACACCTATCGCCTAACTCTATGAGGACATGGGAAGATATGGAGAGGATGTTCCGCACTCAGTTCTATCGAACTGAACCTGAAGTCTCCGTGGCTGACCTGTCACGCCTCCATCAGAGGAAAGGAGAATTGGCTGAAGCTTAGTTGGCTCGCTTCTAGAAGCTAAGGAACAGATGCCGCACTCCACTCCTTGAGGAAGAGTTTGTACGCCTAGCTCACAATGGACTTGACATGGAACTTCGAAAGAAATTCGAAGGAGTTGACTTCAGAGATTTCTTCGAGATGTCGACCAAGGTGACAAGGTATGAGACTCTCCTCCGAGAGGAGAATGAACGAAGAAGTTCATCTTATGGCACTTACTATCAAGAGCCAAACTTTGAACTCGGAGTTGCTGAGGTTAAGGCCGATCGACCTATTGAATGTCCATTCCTAATGAAGGCAGGGGTTGGACACCCTCAGACTCAGGAAAGATTTGCAGCTATGTATCAATGCCAGGCTGAAAAGAATCCTTATGATGGAAGCGGGACTTATTCATTTGATACTTCAAAAATGAAAGAGATCTTTGACTTTCTACATAAGTCTGGCATGATCAAGCTCCCTCCTGGACATGTACTTCCTTCACCTGAGGACATCAGAGGAAGAGAATACTGCAAGTACCATGACTCCTGGAGGCACTCAACCAACGATTGTACTATATTCTTGGATATGGTACAAGAGAAGATAGAAAGGGGAATACTAAAGTTCCTTGAGCCTCCCAAGAAAGATATAGGAGTCAACAAGGATCCTTTCCCAGCTCCTATACACATGGTTGCGTTTAATCTTTCAGAAGATAAACAACTAACCATTGAGAATGGAGGGGAAAAACAGGATTCTCTTCACCACATGTTCTTACATGAACATGTAAGTGGTGCAGAAAGCAATAAAGGAGGTGTCGAAACGTTCGGGTCCGGGGAACCCCGCCGAAACGACTTGGAAAAGGAGGAGTCGCCACTAATCTTTTTTCTAAGGTGTGATTAGCCACCTAATAACCTCTTAAGCCTAGTTAAATCCAAAGCTCGGCATTGGACCCACTAAACTGAAAGTCCGGTCTTCCAACCTAAATCTAGGTTCGGGAGACATTTGGGGAAGGATCAGCACCCCCAAATGCCCGTCAAATGACGGTTCCTCTAATATAAACTAAGATCTAGTGGGTCTAAATAAAAATGGTTGCTTTTACCCTAATCTTGATTATTAATAGAAAGCGTTATAAAAGAAAAAGAAAAATCATTTTTCAAAGCAAGTTTAAATGTCGAGAGTTTTGAAGAATACAATCGAACGACCGTCGATTGATTCCTCTTTTAACTCTCTTTCACTGTTTGTTCCCTTGTTGAGTCTCCCACACCGGGAAGAGATTTTAAAAATGTTGTGTCAAAACTTATTTTTTGTCATTTTTAATTTTTCAAGAAATAAACTAGTTCATTTTACTAACTTGGCAAAAATCTTATTATTTAGAAAAAACTCACATTGAAATTAAAGTTTTAATTTTCGAATTAAGATTAGCTCAAAAAGATTCTATTATCTACTTCTGAATTTATTTTAATCTAATAATCAAATCTTTAAACCAAAGACTTGATTTTTCAAATTAAGATTAATCCAAAAGGATTTACTGATCGATTTTCAAACTAATCTTAATCCAAGATCGAACCTTTAATTTAAAGGGTTTACTATTTAACCAATTTTGAAAATGCTTACCTTTGAAAACTCTTGAATTACCATTTTTTTTTAATTTTTCTGAAAACTGAATAAGAGAACATAATTAAAACCAATTTTTTTTTTAAAAAAGAACACTTTTATTACGTCTTTTAATTTTCTGATTTTTTTTCCATTTTTTCCATTTTTCCTTTTCTGGATTTTTTTTTTTTCATTTTCCTTCAAAATTTGACCTAACTATTAACTAATGCATGTATGAAATGATGAATGCAAAGTCCGGTTTATTAGTTGATTAATAAAAAGGAGTTTACTTGAATTGACTTTCACGAACCTAGCCTGGCCCTGCAGGGATATTCGTGAAAACCAATCAATCTCGGAGCGAAATCTCGAGAGGTTGTGCTCCTGCACCTTTAGCCGAGGTTTGCCTGTCGTCGTTAAAAATGCCCCTTTATTAATCAAAAGTTATAATGGTGGCATGAAATGCAAACAGTTATAATCAATAAATAAACATGATATGCATGCAAGTACATTCTACTTTACTTCTATATTAAATTACTAAATTATTACAAACCACAAATATTAATGAAAATAAATAAATTTAAAAGCTAAGGGCCAAACTGGACAATTCTGGGGACTTTTCTACACACTAAAGAAAACAATTAGCAAAGTTCAGGGACTAAAGAACACAAATACAAATCTAAGCCTATAAGCGAAACCAAAAGACAGATTATTGGACTGGCATGAACTAAATCAGTTTCCTTAATCAAATCAACCCAAAAACCAAATCTTTAAAACAAAGCTTTAATTTTTAAATAAGAATCAATTCAAAACAAATTCATCAATCTCTTTCCAGGTTAGTTTTAATTTTAAAAAAAATAGACCTTTAATTCAAGGTTTTGGTTTTCAAATTAAAATTAGCTCGAAATGGTTTAACGCTCGATTTCCAAGCTAATTTTAATTCAAAAATTCAAGCTATAAATCAAAGGCTTAATTTTTCTAATTAAGATTAACTCAAGGAGAGATCAAAGAACAATTTTAAAATTAACTCTCATTCAAAAATCAAACCTTTTAAGTTAAAGACTTAATTTTTGAATTAACTTTAACTCAAAAAGACCAAACTTCACATTTTATCAATAAAAATCGAAGCTTTAAACTAACAAGCTAAACTTCAACAAATCCAACACCATGATCAAGCTAATACCTTTTAATCCCAATTTACTAAATATCATCATATTTATGCATGAATTAATTAAATCAAACAATAATCACCAAGACAAGCCCTAACTTGACTACTCAACAATTAATAAACCCAAATTGTAGTTAACTAAAACATAAACAAGGCAGGAGGGACCAAATCGAATGAGGCAGAAAGCTTACCTGCTATCACCGTAAATTCCCCAAATGGAAACGGCGTCGTTCGGGTCTCCTCCTCCTTTTAATCGAGCCACCTTCTTCTTTCTTTCCTTCTTTTTTTTTGTTTCTCCCACCGCCAAACCCTAGTTCATCTACTTCTCTGAAGATCCCCACCGTCGAATACCCAAAAGCCCTCTCATGATTTGGAGAATAAGGTTCAATTTTGGCTTTAAAAGTTAGGAACAAGGCTCGGTTTCAGGTTCCAAGGAAAACGAGAAAGCAAGGCTTGATCTTTGATAATATTCGAGCAAAGGGTTCGCACCCTCAAGGCAAGTCTCTCCCCTTCATTTCTATGTAAGTATCTCTTGGTTCTTGATTCAAAAGCTAAGGAAATTATGATTTTTGAATGAAATTCTCACTTCCTCTCTCTATGAAATTCTCTGCGGTTTCTTTTCCTTTTTGTTTGATTGTTACTACCTTCGGTTTATATTTTTTTTTCAAAGCTTTTGTATGGGAGAGATTGGGTTCCTGATCGAAGAGAGAAGGTGAAGAAGGTTTCCGGGAGAGGTCAGAGAGAGAGAGGAGTGAAAGAGCCTCAGTTTTTGTGTGGAGAGAGGGAAGAGTAGTGGAGGAAGAGAGTGAAGATGAGAAGCTGTATTGATATCAGAGAGAGAGAGACCGCCTGGAGAGTCGATTCCCTTCTCTTGTTAGCTGTATTTTTCTTCTCCTCTCTTTCCTTTCATTTCGTTCCTTAACTAATTCTTTTGTCTCTTGTGAGAGGTGCGTTTACCACTGGGAATGGGATAAGAATGAGCTGGCAATGAGGACAGGATCAAAAGGAAGGTGCTGAGTTGGCCATTTCTCCTTCAGGTGGTTTTTGTGGTGCACGTGTGGAGAGGGTGAACTGACTATTTTGAAGTTCACTGGAAGTTAAATGCAAATTGCCACAGGGGTGAAGTTCTTACTCTTTGCGAATGCTTTGAGTTTCATGTTGTTGCTGTGTATTGACTCAATAGGTGCATTGCCTGCTTGGTTTATCTGTATTTAGATCATGTGTGCCACTGATTTGTTTGCCCATTTGTCCGCTTGCCTGTTGACTGTGATCTTGCAATTTACTTCATTTAGTTTCACTGCACACAATCATACTGCATTGTAGTAAAATTAAGTGAGCTGAACTAGTCATTTTCTTTTGTGACTGGATTGACTCTTGGCAGCTTCTTTATTCAGTATTTTTAGTGCATTTGACTTCATGTGCAACTGCTATTCAATATCCAATTGAGTCTCTGTTGGCTGCCAGCTGCTTGCCTATAAATACAAATGTGAGATGCATGCCTATATGTCTTCCATGAGTATGTGATATGCTATAAAAATCCTTGGGGACTTTGCTGGAAAATTTTCTTTTCTGACATTAGCTCCTTGCAATGCCCACTGAACTTGCTCTTTTGATTGCCCATGTGGCTTGCCTGTGGTGCTTTGCCCTTGCTTGTTCACTGTGGCAATATGCCTGCTTAAGATGAGCACCTTGCTGCCTTTAACTGCTTTCATTCCTTGGAATTGCTTGTTGACATTGTCCTCCTGTTGAGTATGCTGCTTATGTCATTGATCACTGTTACTTATGTATTTGGCAGAGTTGTGGAGAGGTAGTCTCGGCCCATTAAGGAACTTCAAATGGGATTTTCCAAACCCTCATTACCATGGAACCCGAGGAGAAAGAACAACTTGAGAACTCTCTCTTTTTCTTGGTATTCTTATAAATGCAAATGTAAAATGAAAGCCACTCTTTTTGTATTTTATGATTTTTTAGTTTTTTTTTGTATTTTTATATAACAATGCCATAATGAACTTAATTACTAGCAATGGAAAAAAGCAAATCCTATTTTTAATTTAGCAGTGTGAATGCGAATGAACTAAATTGAAAATGACCCTAAATAATCAAATGCCATTTAGTATAAAGTGATCAAATATGTCATGTAAAATATTTATTTTTTGTAATTTTTTTGGCATCATGCAAGAGCACACAAAAAATACGAATCTAAAATATTTAGGCTCATTTAAATTAATACAAACCAAATGAGATTTACTAAAAGACTTTTTACTTAAGATAAATGACCAAATTACTAATCAAAAGCTAAGATGCAAATATTTTTGGCTTTTCTAGTGAATGTAATCTAAAAGCAATCTACTAGTGCTAAACGCTAACATGAACGTGCTGAGCTAAACAGTAATGGCACCAAATGATCAAAATGTCCCTGGGTGCACAAATTACCAAATACCCTTGGGTGACCTTAATGCTAATTAAGAAATAAACTGATTTAAATTGAACGATATAGGACAAAAATGGGTGTCTACAGGAGGCGCCTCCTACCACTCAAGGGATGTTCCTTTCAAAGAGAGAGATGTCTCCGGAGATGCTACCTGCACCATAACTCCTAGTGATCTTGCTAGCGCCTTGGAAGAGGTGATGAGTAAGATGGAAGCTAGGATCCAAGGGATGATGCATGATCAGATAATTAAGAATGAGAATGGCTTCAAACAAGTAAAAGAAGCCATCTTTGGAATAGCAGCAGCTCTCGGGGGGCACATGGAGCAGCAGGTGACACCATTCTTTGCCACACTGCCTCAGTTGCATCCGCATCAAGTTGTTGTACGCCATCCACACCAAGTTGCCACCCAAGTCTCACCGCTTGTTGAAGAGGTTGTTGACAAGGTGTTGGCTAACTTTCGAAGAAGTGGTCACTTGTTTAAAGAAGAGATTGTTGCTCAGCCATTGACTCCAAGGTCAGTGGCATTGCAACACAAGGCTCCTAGAAGAAAGTTGGAGTTTTCTCCACCTAGGGCAAAGCAATAGGTGGTGTCATCTACTATAAAAGTGACGCCACCCACCTATTCATCTGCTTCATCTTCATCTGGAAGGGTGCAATCAAAACAAACTCCAGCTTTAAAGGCTCAAAGTGGTGTTTGACGAAGGGTTGGACATCCAAAAATCCTTAGCCAACCTACTAAGCCGAATAAGAGGACTTGGAGAAGACGTGAGCTCCGTAAAAGAGCCAAGGCAAGAAAAGAAATAGAGATGAATGTGGACTCCACACCCAAGGAATCTTCTGCTGGCTCCACCACCTCCAATATGGATGATGGTGATGATGAGTTTACTACGATCAAAGAAGATGTTGGTGTCACTACTTCTAGTAATGATACCACTTCCACAAGTAACACCACCCATACTACTGAAGTTATTAATAACAACATGAGTATGGGAAATGGTGAAGATGATAACACAAGTCTATTGCCCCATGAAAATGGTGAACACTCGGGGGGGCAATGAAGATGGCGTTGAAAGTAGTGAAGATGACTTCACTGAACATGATGGTGATCAACTTCACAAAGACGAAGTGGTAAATGAGTAAGTTACGCCCGAGGAGCAACTTTCCAACCACTCTGACTTTGAGGAAGTTGACAACACCATGGAAGTCACCAACTCCAAGGAAGACTTTCCTGAAATCAAAGAACATACAGACGACTTGGAGTTTGATAATTCTTCAGAGTCTGATGCTAAAAAAGATGGAAGCCTTCTTGGGAGTAATAACGATCGACCTAAGGGAGACTTAACCTCTGGAGCTGACGTTATTGATTTCAAAGGTGATCAAGATGAAAGTCTTCTTGTTGAAGATGAAACTCATCAGGTAAATGCCAATCCAACACTGGAGCAAATGAATCCTAGTTCAATGGCCTTGGTACAGTTCTTTGTAGAGGCCATGAACAAAATTTCTTTGGTGTAAGAACAAAAGCTACAGCAACTCATGGAGGTGACCGCTCGAATAATGGAGTCAAATGCCCAACTTAAGGAGTCAAACGACTTACTTAAAGAGCAAATGACTCAAGATCAAGAAAACATCCTAGTCAGGATTGAAAGGATGGAAGCAATGCCCGGGGGGCAAGAAAGATGGTGCTAAGGACTTTGTCCTCACTAAGGTCATATAAAGCTCAGTGGACTAAGCCGCCCCAACAGCAAATGTGGCTTAAGAGGAAAATTCCATCACTTAAATTATACAAGTGTTGTGGAATTTAATTCAAAATTTGGCCCCAGTCATAAGAGGGAGGCAAAAAATCCTAAGTATTTTTGAATCTTAGTGGTTTTATCATGAGACCATGAGATTAAAATTGACAAGGATTTCGTTTAAATTAGATGGCTAAAATAAATAAAGGCCACTAATGTTAAAGTTGGCTGAAATCCATTCCCCATCTACAGGGAGACATGTTATAGCTACCATGTCAAGGAGGGTTACTGACATTGGACCACATGGGAGGTGAAAGTAGCTCCAACACCTGTTCCAGAATGAGATGAGGAGACAAGCAAAGCACCATCGTAAGAAAACTCCTGCTTTTGCAGCTTTTCTTCACGATGTGTGAATATGTGGTCTACCCAAGCACCATTCAGCTGGACAATAGGCCCATGAAGCAACTTTACCCACCACTTGCGGAAGTCAAACCCATCACCTTGAAGAGGAAGCATAACACTCCAATGTAGAGGGAAAAGATTTGTTGGCCAACAATTCTTGTTAATTTTAAACAAGTTGGTGAAAATTAAATTTTTACCACCTTAAAATTATTTCATAATTTTTATTTTGGAAAAAATATTCATTATGGCTGCCAAATATTAATTATGTTAATAATTTTAAGAAATTAAAATTAATTTTTGGCCATTAGGCCGAAAACCCTAATTGCATGCCATTTTAGTTGCAATTTTCGCAACTAAGGATATGGTATGCTAGGGTTTAGGTTTATAAGCAAAATTAAGTTTCATACTTATGAAATTTAGTTTGATTAAGCCTAAACCTAATGTTTATTTTTGGCTAAGTTCATCAATTAAGTCAAAAATAACAAAATTAGGAAAATTCAAACCCTAGGGGTACAATTGCAAACCGCATAAATTGCAATTTTTGCAATTTAGGGCCGCGGTGTGCTAGGGTTTTGGAATTCTAAAAATTAGGTTATCTTCATGACCTAATTAACTTACTAAACCCCCTGATTTTTGGCTTAATTAATCAATTTTGCCAAAGTCAAAAAAACTCTAATCCTATAAGCTAATTAATATGCCGCCAACTTGCAACTTTTGCAAATTAGGCCTCGGCATATTAGGGTTTTGTTAATTCATCAAATTAGGTTTATGTTCATGTGATATAACCTAATTTCATGACTTATACCCCCTGAATTTTTGGCCAACTTAATCAATTAGGCCGAAAATTACAAAAATTCCTAAACCCTAGGGACTAAATTGCATGCCGCCAAAAACTATCCTAGTTTTTGTAATTAGGGTTTGCAGCATGCTAGGGTTTATTTCCTTGTCAAATTAGGTTTGTATTTACCTAATTACAACCTAATTTTATGAGGATTACAACTTATCCTAATCAATTTTGGCTTAATCAAAGTCCTAGGCCAAATTGGATTGGGAATTATAGCCAATTATGGCCGAAAATTCCAATTAGGGTTAGGGACCCTAAAGTCGACTATACCAGCCCCTAAAGTCGACCTAATTCACATGTTTAAGCTCTATTCTTCATGAATTTATGCAGCAACATGTTGAGTTAAAGATCTATGGCAAAAATCAAGCACTAGACCGAAACTTACATGGTTTTAGCTAGGGTTTTTTTGCCAATCTCTTAGCATAATTAATTTGATTCTTAAATCATGTTAATTACTTGTTTTCCAGCAGCCATATTACTCAAAATCTACCATCAAAGTCGACACAAGCAAGTGTCCTAACTAGGGTTTACGACATGAAAGGAAAATTGATGAATGAAAGTTCAAAAATTGAAATTTCATGAAGTAATCACCTTGGTTGGAAGAGGACTTTGATGGAGGATTTTTACCTTGATCCTTGGAAGCCATTGATGCTTGAAAAGGGGTTGAAATTTTCGGCTAAGTATGGTACCAAGGAGGGGTCGACGGTTGGCTAGGGAAATAAGAGAAAGATTTTGGCCCAAGACCAATTTCCTTATATACAAGCTCAAGCCTTTTAAAATCAAAGACTTAAGCTTGGGGGGGGGGGGGGGCATTGTTTATACCTCAATTTACAATTGAGGGTAAATTGGTCTTTGCATAAAGTAGATCAAGATGAGTGGTCAAGATTCAATCAGAAATCCTAATGAAACTTAGTTTCTGCACCACCCTGATTCTGTCAGAATCAGGAGAAATCTTGCAATTAATGAATGAAGGCCAAAATTAATAAATTAATTAATTAATAATAATTATTTTTGGAATAATTATTATTAATTACTCCCTATGTGCCGCCCCTACCTATAGAGATGTGGTGCAGTAAGCCTCAAGGGTGCAGCTTCCTTAGATACACCAGCCTGATACCTCAGGTAGAGAGTAAGGAAGGGAGTTGTATGATACCTGACCATGCAGGTGGGAGATATATCATGGAATAAAATAATCTAAGTCTTTCCCATACCCAGGGAAGGCCGCCCTATGACTATCATAGTCATAGGATGTTGTTTATACCTCAATTTACAATTGAGGGTAAATTGGTCTTTGTATATAGTAGATCAAGATGAGTGGTCAGGATTTGATCAGAACTCCTGAAGAAAGTTAGTTTCTGCACCACCCTGATTCTGACAGGATTAGGAGAAAATCTTGTAATTAATGAATAAAGGCCAAAATTAATAATTAATAATAATTATTTTTGGCATAATTATTATTAATTACTCCCTATGTGTCGCCCCTACCTATAGGAATGTGGTGCAGCAAGTCTTAAGGGTATAACTTTCTTAGATACAGCAACCTGATACCTCAGGCAGAGAGTAAGGAAGGGAGTTGTATGATACCTGACCATGCAGGTAGGAGATATATCATGGAATAAAATAATCTAAGTCTTTCCCATACCCAGGGAAGGACGCCCTATGACTATCATAGTCATAGGATGCAGTCTCCTCATCCCTTGCATTGAGGAGGCAGGGAGTAAGAGAGTAACAACAAGAGAAGCACTTACTTAACTAAGGAAGGTGTGAGATATTATCACTCACAACCCTTATACATGACCACCCTAGTATAGTGGTCAAGCCGTCCCTGCTAGTAGTATTCTCCTGAGAGGCAAACTTGCATTTTGTTCATTTAAGGACAAAAAGGCAAGGTTGAAGCAATAGTACTAGATAGGGGGTGGGGCTCTAAGAAGGGGTTTTACCATGATGTTCCTTGATATACATAGGTCATCTAGGTGAAATGTCATCTCAAACAGACTTAGTACGAAAAACTTATGCTAGTTTTTCAGTTAAGGACAGTTTGAGGAGTCAAACCAACTTCTCTATGCTAGAGAGTTCAGTTTTACTTAGAATTTTTCCCATAGCCTTATGGGGATAATCTAAGTCTACTGGTGGAAAATTAGCCTTGTTGGACTTAGAATGAAAAACTTATGCTAGTTTTTCATTTAAGGACCATCTGGGGAGAGAAACCTAGTTCACTACCAAGGGAAGCTCGGTTTTACTTAGAATTTTTTTCATAGTCTTATGTGGATATTCTAAGTCCCTTGGCAAAATTTCAGCTCATTCAGACTTAGAATAAAAAACTTATGCTAGTTTTTCATTTAAGGACAGTTTGAGGTGAGAAGCTCGGTTTACTATGAAGGAAGGCTCAGAATAAGAGAAGATTTTTACCATAGTCTATGGCTGATATACGAACCCTACTGGTGAAGTTTGAGCTCAATCCAAGTGCGTTTGAAACTTTTACACTCTTTTCAGTTAAGGACAAAGTGGCTTTATCACCCCGGTTTCGCCATGATCCTTAGTGAAAGGGTATTTTCGTCCTTGGAAGGCCTAAATATGGCTAAGTATGAGTAATTTCGTGGCCTAGGTGATATACCTTATGATCCATGGTCACCTCTCAGCCAATTTAGTAGTTTCAGCTCATAGGAGGCAACAGGGACTACACTTGATACAGCAGCTGCACTTGATACATCAGAGGGGTGATACCTGATACCCAAGAGGGAAGGATTTTTCCTGGTATGCTATAGGGGTTGCCTCATGCTCCTCCCCTCACCCTCCTATCACCTGCTGCAGTAACCAGAAGGAGAGGGAAGCTTCACTGCAACTTCCTTGAAGTTTCCTCCGACCAATTAGAAGAGTTCACCTTCCTCAACAAGTAAAGCCCACCAGATTTCAAGCCCAGGCCGCCCCCTATATAAAGGAACTAGTTCCAAGCTTCAGAAATCAGATCTCACATCTCAAAATAGTCCTGCACTTCACAACTTCCTCCGGGAAAAATCTTCAAGCTCCGGCTTATTTTCTCTCTGACTCCGCGCCCTTTTTTCTCTTGTTCTTCACGAGTTCTTACTCGTTCTTCATATTTTCCTTGTTTCAATCTTGTCTACGGACAAAGAAACATTGTACTCTTGTTTCTCTTCTTCAGCAATTAAAATCAAATTGCTATTTTCTCTCAAATCTCAATCACAGCTCTTGGAGCGCACTTATTTAGGAAGTCTTGTTCTTGTGGATCGATGATTTAAATGCTTCGGTGTGACTTTGATCCAGTCCCCACAATCGTTCTGATCTTTTAAATCTGCTGCTACGCACACCCCAGATCTTTTAATCTGATGTGCTTTCACTAGATCTTGTTATTTACTTTCCTCTTTGTCAATTTCAGCAAATTGACTGGCACGCCCCTATGCTGTCACTAAGGTTTTTCCGCGAAAACTCTATCAAGAGATTTTTGGCGCAACATTTCTTTTTGGCACGCCCGGTGGGACTTAAAGAATATTGTTGACTTCTCACTCCGCGACGTTGCTTCTAAGATTTGTTCGGTGACTGTCCCACTCGACCGCACCAACATCTCTTTTTGGCACGCCTGGTGGGACTCAAAAAAATTTGACTTCCCTCTTAAGGCCTCCAAGAAGCTTTCTTGCCCATCTCTCTGAGAGTTTCTTTTTCTTTTATTATTTCTTCGTTTTTTTAGTTCTAAGTGGCAAACATGCCGCCAAAAGGTGATGAAGGAAAGTCAAGTCATGGCATGCAAACCAGAAGCACAGCCATAATTGATCCTTCACTACCTTTAGATCCTAATTCAAAGATCCTGCTGCAATACCTTACCGACACCATGAATGAAATTTCTTTGGCGCAAGAGGAAAAGATGCAGCAACTCATAGGATCAATAGATCGAATGAATGAGTCACATGACCAACTTAAGGAAGCCAATGATTCTCTCAATGAGCAAATGATCCAAAATAGAGAAAACATCATGGCTAAGATTGGTTTGATCGAAGAAAGACTTGGAGGGGAAAACCAACAACTGCTTGGTGTCCAGCCCGGTGCTCTACCTTTTCAACAAGTCAACCATCAGGTGAACAACCCACAAGTCATGGCTGAGATTGGTCTCATCGATGAAAGGGTTGGGGGGCAAAACCAACAACTGCTTGGTGCCCAGCCCGGTCCTCTTCCCCTTCAACAAGTTAACCATCAGGTGAACAATCAACAGGTCATGGCTCAGGTTGGTCTCATCGATGAATGTTTTGGGGGGCAAGGACTCGGGGGGCAACACCAACAGCCGCTTGGTGCTCCGCCTCTACAACAAGTCAATAATGAGGTGAACAACCAACAAGTTCCACCTCCACCTTCTCTCCCTCAAGGGGCCGTCCAACATGAACTTGGAGGTGGAAACAACCTTGTGAATCAACAAGAAGCTGTTGACAACATTGAGGGAGGGGTCCACAATGTTGAACCTCGAGTGGTAGCCTATATACCACCTCACGAAAGGAACGGCAATGGTCATGGACATGGTCATGGTAGAAGGAATGGCAATCAACGCTATCCTGCTCCACGTCCTCCACGCCAAGCTGTTGATCCTCAAGGACAATTTAATCAGAATGACATCAGGGAAATGGTTGAGGACATGATCGGCCTAACCTCTAGAAGTGTTGGCCGACCATCTTTCCACAAGCCATACCCTGAGGATTATGATAGGCTTCATCCACTTCCAAGAAAGTACAAAGTCCTTGACTTCACTTGTTTCTGCGGAACTCAAGTAAGCAGACGAACTTTGGAACACATTGCTCGCTTCACAATGCAATGTGGAGATGCCAACTCAGGATATCACAAACTCCGTTTGTTCCTTAACTCCCTCACTGGAGCGGCATTCACATATGGTACATTAACCTACCGCCTAACTCTGTGAGGACATGGGAAGATATGGAGAGGATGTTTCACACTCAGTTCTATCGAACAGAACCTGAAGTCTCTGTGGCTGACCTGTCACGCCTCCATCAGAGGAAGGAGAATTGGCTGAAGATTACTTGGCTCGCTTCCAGAAGCTAAGGAACAGATGCCGCACTCCACTCCCTGAGGAAGAGTTTGTACGCCTAGCTCACAATGGACTTGACATGGAACTTCGAAAGAAATTCGAAGGAGTTGACTTTAGAAATTTCTTCGAGATGTCAACCAAAGTGACAAGATATGAGACTCTCCTCCGAGAGGAGAATGAAGGAAGAAGTTCATCTTATAGCACTTACTATCAAGAGCCAAACTTTGAACTCGGAGTTGCTGAGGTCAAGGCCGATCGGCCTATTGAATGTCCGTTCCTGATGAAGATAGGAGTTGGACCACCCTCAGAGTCAGGAAAGATTTGCAGCTATGTATGAAAGTCAGGCTGAAAAGAAACCTTATGATGGAAGCAGGACTTATTCATTTGACACTTCAAAAATGAATGAAATCTTTAACTTTCTACATAAGTCTGGCATGATCAAGCTCCCTCCTGGACATGTACTTCCTACACCTGAGGACATCAGAGGAAGAGAGTACTGCAAGTACCATGACTCCTGGAGGCACTCAACCAACAATTGTACTATATTCTTGGATATGGTACAAGAGAAGGTAGAAAAGGGAATACTAAAGTTCCCTGAACCTCCCAAGAAAGATATGGGAGTCAACAAGGATCCTTTCCCAGCTCCTATACACATGGTTGCGTTTAATCTTCCAGAAGATAAACAGCTAACCTGTTAGGATGAAAGGGAAACGCAGGATTCTCTTCACCACATGTTCTTACATGAACATGTAAGTGGTGCAGAAAGCAACCAAGGAGACGCCTCCTACCTCCCTAGAGATGCTACCTGCACCATAACTCCTAGTGATCTTGCTAGCGCCTTGGAAGAGGTGATGAGTAAGATGGAAGCTAGGATCCAAGAGATGATCCAGGATCAGATAACCAAGAATGAGAATGGCTTTAAACAAGTACAACAAGCCATCTTTGAGATAGCAACAAAACTCGGAGGGCAAGTGAAGCAGCAGATGACGCCATCCTTAGCCACACTGCCTCAGTTGCACCCACATCAAGTAGAAGAAGTTGTTGACAAGGTGATGGCTAACTTCCGAAGGAGTGGTCACTTGTTTAAAGAAGATGTTGCTCATACATTGACTCCAAGGTCAGTGGCATTGAAACACAAGGCTCCTAGAGAAAGTTGGAGTTTTCTCCACCTAGGGAAAAGCAACAGGTGGCGTCATCTACTATAAAAGTGATGCCACCCACCTATTCATCTGCTTGATCTTCATCTGGAAAGGTGCAATTAAAACAAACTCCAACTTCAAAGGCTCAAAGTGGTGTTTGGCGAAGGGTTGAACATCCAAAAATCGTTAGCCAACCTACTAAGCCGAATAAGAGGACTTGGAGAAGACGTGAGCTCCGTAAAGGAGCCAAGGCAAGAAAAGAAATGGAGATGAATGTAGACTCCACACCCCAGGAATCTACTGCTGGTTTCACCACCTCCAATATGGGTGATGGTAATGATGAGTTTACTACAATCAAGGAAGATGTTGGTGTCACCACTTCATCTAGTGATGATACCACTTCTACAAGTAAGACCACCCATACTACTGAAGATACTAATAACAACATGAGTATGGAAAATGGTGAAGATGATAACACAAGTCTATTGCCTCATGAAAATGGTGAACACTCGGGGGGCAATGAAGATGGCGCTGAAAGTAATGAAGACGACTTCACTGAACATGATGATGATCAACTTCACAAAGACGAAGTGGTAAATGAGGGGAGTTACTCCAGAGGAGCAACTTTCCAACCACTCTGACTTTGAGGAAGTTGACAACACCATGAAAGTCATCTACTCCAAGGAGATTGAAGACTTTCCTAAAATCAAAGAACATACAGATGACTTGGAGTTTGATAACTCTTCAGAGTATGATGCTCAAAAGGATGAAACTCTTCTTGATGAAGATGAAACTCATGAAGCACACGCCAACCCAACACTGGAGCAAATGAATCCTAGTTCAATGGCGTTGCTACAGTTCTTTGTAGAGGCCATGAACAAAATGTCTTTGGTGCAAGACCAAAAGCTAAAATAGCTCATGGAGGTGACCGCTCGAATAATGGAGTCAAATGCTCAGCTTAAGGAGTCAAACGACTTACTTAAAGAGCAAATGACTCAAGATCAAGAAAACATCCTAGCCAGGATTGATAAAAATGGAAGCAATGCCCGGAGGGCAAGAACGATGGTGCTAAGGACTTTGTCCTCACTAAGGTCATATAAAGCTCAGTGGACGAAGCCGCCACAATAGCAAATGCGGCTTAAGAAGGAAATTCCATCACTTAAATTATACAAGTGTTGTGGAGTTAACTTTTTGAAAATTTAGCCCTAGAGGGAGGCCGAAAATCCTAAGTATATTTGAATCTTAGTGGTTCTATCATGAGACCATGAGATTAAAATTGACAAGGATTTCTTTAAGTTAGATGGCTAAAATAAATAAAGGCCACTAATATTAAAGTTGGCTGAAATCCATTCCCCATCTACAGGGAGACATGTTATAGCTACCATGTCAAGGAGGGGTTACTGACATTGGACCGCATGGGAGGTGAAAGTAGCTCCAACACCTGTTCCAGAATGAGATGAGGGAGACAAGCAAAGCACCATCGTAAAAAAACTCATGCTTTCGCAACTTTTCTTCACGATGTGTGTCTATGTGGTCTACCCAAGCACCATTCAGCTGGACAACAGGCCCATGAAGCAACTTTACCTACCACTTGCGGAAGTCAAACCCATCACCTTGAAGAGGAAGCATAACACTCCGATGTAGAGGGAAATAAGATTTGTTAGCCAACAATTTTTGTTAATAAGTTGGTGAAAATTCAATTTTTACCACCTAAAATTATTTCATAATTTTTATTTTGGCAAAAATATTAGTTATGGCTGCCAAATATTAATTATGTTAATAATTTTAAGAAACTAAAATTAATTTTTGGCCATTAGGCTGAAAACACCTAATTGCATGCCATTGTAGTTGCAATTTTTTCAATTAAGGACATGGCATGCTAGGGTTTAGGTTTTAACGAAAATTAAGTTTCATCTTTATGAAATTTAGTTTAATTAAGCCTAAACCTAATGTTTATTTTTGGCTAAGTTCATCAATGAAGTCAAAAATAACAAAATTAGGAAAATTCCAACCCTAGGGTGAACATGCGAACCGCACAAATTGCAAATTTTGCAATTTGGGGCCACGGTGAGCTAGGGTTTTGGAATTCTCAAAATTAGGTTATCTTCATGACCTAATTAACTTACTAAACCCCCTGATTTTTTGGCTTAATTAATCAATTTTGCCTAAATCAGAAAAACCCCAATTCACCAAGCGAGCTAATTTGCCGCCCAAGTTGCAATTTTTGCAAAGAAGGGCTCAGCTCATTAGGGGTTGCTTGGTTTATCGAATTAGGTTTATGTTCATGTGATATGACCTAATTTTATGGGTTTAACCTACTGATTTTTGGCTTAATTAATCAATTTGGCCAAAATCACAAAAACCCTAATTTATGAAGCTACCTAATTTGACCGCCAAGTTGCAATTTTTGCAAAATGAGTCACGACCTATTAGGGATTGCTTGATTTCATCAAATTAGGTTTATGTGATATGACCTAATTTTATGACGTATACCCCCTGGATTTTTGGCTAATTTAATCAAATATGCCGAAAATTACAAAAATTCCTAAACCCTAGGGACTAAATTGCATGTCGCCAAAAACTATCCTAGTTTTTGAAATTAGGGTTTGTGGCATGCTAGGGTTTTGTTCCTTGTCCAATTAGGTTTGTATTCATCTAATTACAACCTGATTTTATGAGGATTACACCTTATCCTAATCAATTTTGGCTTAATCAAAGTCCCAGGCCAAATTGGATTTGGAATTATAGCCAATTAAGGCCGAAAATTCCAATTAGGATTAGGGAACCCTAATGTCGACAATAACAGCCCCTATGTAAACCAAATTAACATGTTTCATGTTAGTTTCTTCATGAAATTATGCAGCAACATGTTGATTAAGAGATCTATGGCAAAATTAAGCTTTAGGCCGAATTCTACATGGATTTAGCTAAGGTTTTTTGCCAATTTATTAACCTAATTAATTTGATTCTTAAATCAAGTTAATTATCTATTTTCCAGCAGCTATTTTACCCAAAATTCATCACCAAAGTCGACTCAAACATGCATCTAACCTAGGGTTTGCAACATGGAAGGAAAATTGATGAATTTAAATTCAAAAATTGAAATTTCATGGAGTAATTACCTTGGTTTTGTGCGAACTTGGGATCAATCACCATGGACTTGATCTTTGGCTTTGCTTGTGCCGAAATTGAGTTGCCATTATGGAGTTTGATCCAAATTGCTTAATCCTTGCTAGTAATTGAGAAGCCTCCATGAACAAGGAGCTGCTGCTTGAAGTGCTTAGCATAGAGGAGGGTTTTGGTTGATGATTTTTGTTGTTGTTGACTTGATCCTTGGAAGCCATTAAAGCTTGAAAAAGAGGCTGAAATTTTCGTCCAAGAGGGTTCCAAGGAGGTAAGGTCGACGGTTGGCTAGGGAAATAAGAAAAAGACTTTGGCCCAAGACCAATTTCCTTATATACAAGCTCAAATCATTTTAAAATCAAGGACTCAAGCTTGGGGGGGCATTGTTTATACCTCAATTTACAATTGAGGGTAATTTGGTCTTTGTTTATAGTAGATCAAGATGAGTGGTCAGGATTTGATCAGAAATCCTGAAGAAACTTAGTTTCTGCACCACCCTGATTCTAACAGGATTAGGAGAAAATCTTGTAATTAATGAATAAAGGCCGCCCTATGACTATCATAGTCATAGGATGCAGTCTCCTCATCCCTTGCACTAAGGAGGCATGGAGTAAGAGAGTAACAGCAAGAGAAGCACTTATCGAACTAAGGGAGGTGTGAGATATAATCACTCACCACCCTTATACATGACCACCCTAGTATAGTGGTCAAGCCGTCCCTGCTAGTAGTATTCTCCTGAGACGCAAACTTGCATTTTGTTCATTTAAGGACAAAAAGGCAAGGTTGAAGCAATAGTACAAGATAGGCGGTGCGGCTCTAAGAAGGGGTTTTACCATGACGTTCCTTGATATACATAGGTCATATAGGTGAAATCTCATCTCAAACAGACTTAGTATTAAAAACTTATGCTAGTTTTTCAGTTAAGGACAGTTTGAGGAGTCAAACCAACTTCTCTATGCTAGAGAGTTCGGTTTTACTTAGAATTTTTCCCATAGCCTTATGGGGATAATCTAAGTCTACTGGTGGAAAATTAGCCTTGTTGGACTTACAATGAAAAACTTATGCTAGTTTTTCATTTAAGGTCCATCTGGGTGAGAAACATGGCTAAGTATGAGTAATTTCGTGGCCTAGGTGATATACCTTATGATCCATGGTCACCTCTCAGCCAATTTAGTAGTTTAAGCTCATTGGAGGCAACAGGGACTACACCTGATACAACAGCTGCACTTGATACATCAGAGGGGTGATACTTGATACCCCAGAGGGAAGTATTTCGCCTGGTATGCTATAGGGGATGCCTCATACTCCTCCCCTCACCCTCCTTTCACCTGCTGCAGCAACCAGAAGGAGAGGGAAGCTTCACTGCAACTTCCTGGAAGTTTCCTCCGACCAATCGAAAAGTTCGCCTTCCTCAGCAAGTAAATGCCTTCCTCAGCAGGTAAAGCCCACCAGATTTCAAGCCCAGGCCGCCCTCTATATAAAGGAACCAGTTCAAAGCTTCAGAAATCAGATCTCACATCTATAAAAAGTCCTGCACTTCACAACTTCCTCCGGGAAAAATCTTCAAGCTCCGGCTTATTTTCTCTCTGACTCCGCGCCCTTTTTCTCTTGTTCTTCATGAGTTCTTACTCGTTCTTCATATTTTCCTTGTTTCAATCTTGTCTACGGACAAAGAAACATTGTACTCTTGTTTCTTTCTCAGCAATAAAATCAAATTGCTATTTTCTCTCAAATCTGAATCACAGCACTTGGAGCGCACTTATTTTGGAAGTCTTGTTCTTGTGGATCGATGGTTTAAATGCTTCGGTGTGACTTTGGTCCAGTCCCCACAATCGTTCTGATCTTTTAAATCTGCTGCTACGCGAACCCAGATCTTTTAATCTGATGCGCTTTCACCAGATCTTGTTATTTACTTTCCTCTTTGTCAATTTCAGCAAATTGACTGGCATGCCCCTATGCTGTCACTAAGGTTTTTCCGCGAAAACTCTATCAAGAGATTTTTGGCACAACAGATGCAGTCTCCTCATCCCTTGCACTGAGGAGGCAGAGAGTAAGAGAGTAACAGCAAGAGAAGCACTTACTGAACTAAGGGAGGTGTGAGATGTTATCACTCACCACCCTGATACATGACCGCCCTAGGTAGTAGTACTCCCCTGAGAGGTAAACTTGCATTTTGTTCATTTAAGGACAAAAAGGCAAGGTCAAACGTAATAGTACTACTTAGGGAGTGCGGCTCCAAGGAGGAGTTTTACCATGATGTTCCTTGATACACATAGGTCATCTAGGTGAAATTTCATCTCAAACAGACTTAGTATGAAAAATTTATGCTAGTTTTTCAGTTAAGGACAATTTGAGGTGTCAAACCAACTTCTCTATGCTAGAGAGTTCGGTTTTACTTAGAATTTTTCCCATAGCCTTATGGGGAAAATCTAAGTCTACTGGTGGAAAATTAGCCTTGTTGGACTTAGTATGGAAAACTTATGCTAGTTTTTCATTTAAGGACAACTTAGGGAGAGAAACCTAGTTCACCATCAAGGGGAGCTCGGTTTTACTTAGAATTTTTTTCCATAGTCTTATGGAAATATTCTAAGTACCTTGGCAAAGTTTCAGCTCATTCAGACTGAGAATGAAAAACTTATGCTAGTTTTTCATTTAAGGACGGTTTGAGCTGAGAAGTCTAGTTTACTATGAAGGAAGGCTCAGATCAAGCCAAGATTTTAACCATAGTCTATGGCTGATATATGAATCCTACTAGTGAAATTTGAGCTTAATCCAAGTTTCTTTGCAACTTTTACACTCTTTTCAGTTAAGGACAAAGTGGCTTTATCACTCCGATATAGCCATAGTTCTTAATAAAAGGGTATTTTCGTCCTTGGAAGGCCTAAATATGGCTAAGTATGAGGAATTTCGTGGCCTAGGTGATATCCCTTATGATCCATGGTCACCTCTCAGCCAATTTAGTAGTTTCAACTCATTGGAGGCAATAGGGACTACACCTGATATAGTAGATGCAGCCTATCATCTCATACTACCTAGCACCTCATACTACCTACGTACTATGAGAGGGAAGTCGCCTATATGCTATGAGGGACGCCTCACACCCTTCTCCTCATCCTCCTATCACCTGCTGCAGCAACTAGAAGAAGAAGGAAGCTTCACTGCAACTTCCTGGAAGTTTCCTCCGACCAATCAGAAGAGTTCACCTTCCTCAGCAAGTAAAGCCTACCAGATTTCAAGCCCAGGCTACCCCCTATATAAAGGAGTCAACTCTAGAGCTTTAGAACACACATCTCAACACAATCAAGTCCTGCACTTCACAACTTGCTCCGACAAAAAACTAAGCTCCGCGCTTATTTTTCTCTCTGCCTCCACGCCTTTTTCTCTTGTTCTTCACGAGTTCTTACTCGTTCTTCATATTTCTCTTGTTCAATCTAGTCTACGGACATACAAACACTGTATTCTTGTTTCTCTCTCAGCAATAAAAATCAAATTGCTATTTTCAATCACAGCTCTTGAAGCGCTCTTTTTTAAGAAGTCTTTCTTCTTGTGGATCGATGATTTAAATGCTCCGGTGTGACTTTGATCCAGTCCCCACAATCGTTCTGATCTTTTAAATATGTTGTTACGCGCACCCCAGATCTTTTAATCTAATGCGCTTTCACCAGATCTTGTTATTTATTTTCTCCTTGTCAATTTCAGCAAATTGACTGTCACACCCCTATGCTGTCACTAAGGTTTTTTCGCGAAAACTCTATCAAGAGATTTTTGGCGCAACACATACCATAAATGATCATCATTTAGACCATAGTCTAATTTAGATACAGATGTGCCAAAAAATTTGCATCACGTTTTACATGAGCAAAGTTACACTGAACAAAATAAGAAGACAAATCCAAAACATCATTGAGGAATCTTCCACCCTCCAATAAGATCTTCTACCTTTCGAAATCTCTCTCATTGTCATGAGAGAATCAGTCTCCAACAAATGCCTTTCCACACCATATTGAATATAATTAATGATTATTAATCGCACCAAATTTATGCATCTTTTTATGGTCATTTTCCTATGCTTTCAGGGTATTTTATGCTTGATTATGCCTTATATTTGGTATATTTGTGTTTATAGGTGTTAAAGTGAAGAAAAGTGCAAAATCACTAATTTTGTACCTTTTTGGAGCCTTTTTGGAGGATTATTTACACAAATATTTTCCAAAGACATTTTGGATGAAGAATGGAGCCAATATGATTGTGATTGAAGAGCTCAAAGAGTCAATTTTATCATCATAAGATTGATTTTCAAGAGTTTGAAGAAAAGGAGCAAAGTTGAATTTCAAGCCAAGAAGATATGTCAAGAAGTGTCATAGCACTGGAGTACATGGGTCGCGAGGCAAACCACATGGGGCTCCAAGCAAACCACATGGGCGCCCAGCACTAGTCGACATGCCACCAGCAACCACATGGGAGCAGGGGACTTGGGGCCTAAGAGCAATGCCCTGGGCGCACAAGCCATCTACTTGGGCGCCCAGGGGGAGTCGGGGGTCAGCCATGCGCGTGCCAAGCATGCCATCATGCGTGTCTTCACCTTGAAGCCTCTTCACTTGTTTCCAGATTTGGCGACCTTTCTGTATTTTGGCCATATATTTTGATCCAGAGCTCCGTTTGAGGCGTATGAGTAGCCATTGGAAAGCTAACTCCATGATCTACAACTTTTGTGTTTTGGTCGAAGCCCAGTTTTGTCGTTTTCGTGGACGAAAATGCCCCTGAAGTCAGCAGAGAGAAACTGTCTTGGGCCTGTTTTGCGGGATTGATCCAATTGAGCCCAAATTCTTATTTGGACTAGCTTGAAGACTTGGAGAGCAGCCCAGCACGTCCTTAGAGTTTGTTTAGCTCTAAATTAACCCTAAGCCACCCTCTATAAATACCCTCTTAAGTCTAAAACCCTAGCAACTAACCTAGAACAACACACACATCTTTTCTCTAGGTTTGGCGTCGATAGGAAGAAGGGAGGCTGCCGCCGGCCTCAAGTATTGTAAGTCTCTCTAGCTAAACTTTTATACTTCTTTTCCTTAGGTACTTTTGATCAATGAATTATTGGTGAGACTTTTGTTCTTAATAATTTGAGTGTTTTCCGTTTGAATACGTTTCTTATCTCTATGCTTCATTTATTGTGTTCATATTTTGATTGATTTGGTGCGCAACATATCTTGAGATTTATGAATTCTATAGTTAGATTCAAGTAGCTTGAGTCAAGTTAAAGTTGGTCCAAGTAACAATTGTAATTCTAGGAGTCCTAGGTTCAATGGGATATCAAACCTTGTTGAAATCTTTAGGCCGAGATGGAAATTGATTTAGGCAAGTTTGGTATTGATTTATCATGCATGTGGATTAATAAAACCTAATGCTTGTTATAGGAAGGGGTGAAACCTAGATCATAACATTAGAGGTTAATTGTCAGCGAGATGCAGGTTAATCTTCCTAGCATGTTGGAATTAGCATCACGTCTGTTCCTATACCAATTATTCAAATGGAGTTGTTTAAGATATTAAGAGGATTACTTTGTTTCAATGAAAGTTGATGTCTACGTCTTAGGCTATATACCGTTTTGGGGTGACTTATGATTCTTAATTGATTGCAATCTAAGCCAAATTTATGTTTAGTGTCTATGATCCATGATTCACTTGATCAAAGTAGTTAGCTAAAGGAGAAGAAGTATGTTTTCATTCATTGTTTTTACTAAACTCTATTTTAAATCTTTATTTTAGATTTCTTTTAATTGTTTTCTAGTCTAATTAATTTATTTTGAAAAATCCAAAAATATCTTTTCTAGGTTAGAATTTCTTTTGTAAAATTTAACTTTGATTCGTACCTTCCCTGTGGATTCGACCCCTACTTGCCCTAGCTAAGTAGTTATTATCTATTTGTTATTGGTTTGTGGGGAATTATCTTGTGATTTGTTCAACGGCCGGTCACAATTTTTGCGCCGTTGTCGGGGAAGGTTTAAGTAATTGAAGGCAAATTATTACTTAAGAATTTCTTACCTTTATTTTTTGTATTTTTCGTTATTTTTCTTTTCAATTTTTAGTTTAGTTAATTTTTCTTTACTTTTTATTTTTCCAAATTACTTGTTATTGTTGGATTCTTTGTTTAAGTTTTTTCTAGGTATTGTATGCCAAATACAAGGAGTAGTGGTACCAAGGACTTAGAGTTCAATTCTGAGCCTGAGCGTACATTCTTTGCACTAAGGAAGGAGAATTTGTTTCGAGAGCAAGGAGGAGATTCGTCAACAATAAGTTCTCAAGCTAGCTCTCCACGTTCCACCACTTTTTCTTCAAGTTTGGAATCACAATCCCCAAGAGAAAACATGGCCGAAGAAAACAACAACAATAGGACTTTGAGGGAACTTGCTGCCCCAAATGTGACTACACAGCGCTTAGCAATTCAATATCCAACCAATGAAGAAAATTTTGAGATCAAGTCTGGATTCATTCAATTATTGCCAAAATTTCATGGTATGCCTGGAGAAGATCCACATCGACATCTCACAGATTTTCAAAATGTTTGTTCATCCATAAAGATGCAAGGTATCTCTGAGGAGCAATTCAAACTTAGAACTTTTCCTTTTACCCTTATGGATCGTGCAAAGGATTGGTTGTACTACATGCCTAGTAGTTCAATCACTTCTTGGACGAGCTTTATGAAGTTGTTTTTGGAAAAATTCTTTCCTTTTCATAAAACCTCAAGCATTCGAAAGGAGATAAGTGGAATTAAGCAATCCTAAGGCGAGACTATGTACGAGTTTTGGGAACGTTTCAAGAGGTTGTGCTCAAGTTATCCAAATCATCAAATTCCTCAACAATTGCTTATTCAGTATTTCTATGAAGGTTTACTCCCATTTGATAGATCTTCCATCGATTCTGCAAGTGGAGGGGCTTTCATCGACAAGACTCCCACCAATGCTTGGACTTTGATCGAAAATATGGCCGCCAACACACAACAATTTGGTACTCGAGAGAATTGTGCACAAAGAGATGGAAACATTAGAAGAATCAATGAAGTCTCAACCCATTCCTCTACATTGGAGCAACGAATTGAAGAAGCAAATCAACAAATCGCTTTGCTCACTGATTTGGTCAAATCGAACTTATCAAGTGTGTCAAAGGTTTGTGGGATTTGTTCATTAGGACATCACACGGATAAGTGCCTTAGTTTGGTCGAAGATGATGTTGTAGAAGTCAATTCTCTAGGAATGCAAGAGGGATTTCAAAGGAAGCAAGAGCCATTTCCAAGAAGCTATAATTCTTATGGGAACTAAGGTGCTTACCAAGCAAGGCCGAACAACTATCCAAGGCAATCTTCACACTATTCTGAGGGAATTCAGCAAATGAAGAAGACCATGGAGATCATCAAGAAGCAAATAGGACAATTGGTAAGTGATGTGAGCGAGCTCAAAGCACAAGGCCAAAACAAGATCCCATCTCAAACCAAATTACCCGCTAAGGAGAATGTGAATGCTATTACCTTGAGAAATGGAAAGGAGTTGGAAGAACCATATCCAACAAAGCCTACAATTGATGAAGGGACAAGCAATGAAGAAGATGAATTGCATGTGCTAGTGAAGGAGATCAAGATTGAAGTTGATGAAACCAAAGCCAAAGAAACTTCTGTGGTCAAGTCCAAATTGGATTCAAAGAAGGAACCTTTTCCAACCAAGTGAAGGAAATCAATGAAAGAAGATGAAGATCAAGACATCTTGGATATTTTTCGAAAGGTCGAGGTCAACATCCAATTTCTTGATGCGATTCAACAAGTGCCAAGGTATGCAAGGCTTCTTAAGCAATTGTGTACAAACAAGAAAAGGTTGCAAGGTAAGTTGAATGTTGGAGCAACAGTTTCTGCTGTTTTGCGAAGACATTTACCTCCAAAATGCAAGGATCCTGGTATGTTTTCAATTACTTGTTCAATTGGAAATACTATCATTGATAATGCTATGCTTGACTTAGGAGCATCTTTAAGTGTCATGCCTTATTCTTTCTATTAAACATTAAAAATTGGTCCTTTAAAATACACTGATGTTGTTCTTCAGTTGTCCGATGGATCTTTGGTACATCCCAAGGGTGTGCTAGAGAACATTTTGATTAAAGTGCAACATTTAATTTTTCCTATTGGCATTTTTGTTATGGAAATGGAAGGAGAAATTACAAAGGATCAATGCCCTCTTTTATTAGGAAGGCCTTTCCTAAGGACTTCTCACACCAAAATAGATGTTTTTGATGGCTCATTGACGATGGAGTTTGATGGTGATGTAATTCATCCCAAACTTTCATCAAATTTATCTTTGAAAACTAATGATTTTGTTTGTGTAGTGAAAAAGTGGGTAAAGAAAGAGTTAGGTACTACATCTTCAACCATGACAAGAGAGCAACTTTCAAAGGGGAGGCAAAGGATTACAAGCTTTCGACATCGCAAAGATGAGAATTTCCACCTAGCTTGGGAGAGATTCAAGAAGCTTTGTGCCGATTGCCCTCAACATGGCATTTCACAACAAGTTTTGATCGAATGCTTCTATCAAGGATTAGAAGTCGATGATCAACTTCTTGTGGATAGCATCAACAACATACCCTTGTTTGATCAACCTGTGAAGGACGCATATGCTTCGTTAACTCAAGCAATTGCACCTCCAAGTTGGATCAAGAAGAAAAACAAAGAGAAGCTTGGAGAAAGAGGCAAAATTTCCAACAACACACGTGAAGATATCAACAAGGAATTGAAGGAAGCTCGACAGAAGTTACTCAAGATTGATGGAGCCATAATTGAACTTTTCAAAGCCATGAGTGACACTCTCAACATCACCGTGGAACTTTTGAAGGAGCACACTCAATGTTCCTTCACCAATGGAGAATAATCCACGAGGATGTCTAGCCAAAGACATTAAATGAAGGCGCTAATTGGGAGGCAACCCAATACACTAACATCTATCCTTTTCTTTTGAATTTTCTTTTTCTTAGTTATAGGTCATTTTGCATTTTCAATTCAAGGGAATCAATCACGCAATGGAGACAAGGAAAGGAAGCACACATGAAGAGCAATTGGAGCTTACACTTTGCAAAAATAGAGAAGCTTTCTTGAACTCTAATCTCATTTAATTTCCTATGTTTGATTGATGATTGATGCATATCAATTAATTTTCTTGAATTGAATATTTTTCCATGCATATTATCATTGTACAATTGTCTCATGCATCTCATACATATAGACTCTTAAGTGATAAGAACATAAGGTCAATTTTTTGATGGTCATCAAGTGGAATTTTTGGTGAAAATCAAGTGTTTTTGGATTAAAGAATTTGGAATATGGTAAAATTTTTGGATGACAATTAAGTTGAAGTTGGAATTGAGTTTGGTAGCAAAATTTGCAAAAAGGAAGCAAAAGGAAGCCAAGCCCGATCCCAGCTGGAGCCCCATTCCGCAAGCCTGGGCACCCAGCTGGGCAGCCCCAGCGCCCAGCCGCTAGGCCAGCGCTGGAGGCCTACGTTGGCTGTGCGCCCAGGCGCTTTGACTGTGCACCCAGCCGGTTGGCTTGGGCACCCATGTGCCTTGGGTAGTGCACGGACAGCGCCTAGCACCCATGCCCATGTCGATGTCACCCAACTCACAACACCCATCACCCATCTCAAAAACTATAAATACCACCTAACACCCACTTCAAACCCATCAACACCCATCTTCATCCAAAACCCACTCAATTTTCTTTTCTCTTACCTACATTCACATATTCACTCACTGTAATCTTCAAATTTCACTACTTCATCACTTACAAATAATTTCTTTCATCTTTTTATCACCTTAAACACTTACCCATTTGATTATTCAACACTTTTTCCATTAAAACCATCATTTTTTTTTCAAAATTTTCAAGTTTTGGGAAAGTGGTTGTTTTCTTTGGATTCTTGTTTGGAGTGATTAGAAAGGGAATAGGAGATAGTTTGGAAGTTAGCATTTTAGAGAATTGGGAAGTGCTACATTGGATCTTAAAGAAAGATTTTTCAAGAAACCCTACAAGGTAACCTAGTGCCCACCAAGTGTTCGAGAAAATGTCGAGAAGAGTGAGAGCAAGAGCATCAACATCCCAAGCCGCACCAATTAAGGAGGAAACCACCATACAACCTTACCTTAGTGTGCCGCCACCCATATTTGTTGATAATGAATGTCAAGAGTGGTATGAAGCAAGGTATAACAACTCTTTCATTATAGAGAAAGTACTTCCAACTAACATTGATCAAGAACTTGGAGTTAGCCAATTTTTTGTCAATAGAGGTTGGGGATCACTTCTTCAAGTAGATGGATACTACTATCCCAATTTGGTGAAACAATTTTATGCCAACATAGACAAGGAGCGTGAAGGTTATTCCTACACCATCAACACAATGGTCAAAGGTAAGTACATTGTAGTTGATGAGGAACACTTGTGCCGTTTACTTGGTTTGAACAATGAGGGTAGTGATCGAGCTCAAATTATACATATTTTTATAGCTATTTTTCTATACTTTTTACTACTTTTATACGCATTTATACCTTATTTTCTAAGTATTTGTGTTTTTAGTCTTTATGAGATGTGAAATTGAGAATTTGCTTATTTTCACTACTTTTGGAGCTATTTTGATTACATTTTACACAGATATTAGCAAAGTAATTTTGAGTATAGATTTGGAGATGCAAAGTTCGTGTTTGAAGATTTTTGAAAACAATTTGAAGATTTGAAGATCATTGAAAAATTATTTCAAGGAGCAAGAATTGAAGATTGGAGCTAAAATTACAAAGGATTGAAGCCAAGCCCAGAAGAAGCCCTGAAGCTAAGGAATTTTGGATTATTTATATGGGAATATACTTAGCCCATATAAACCTATAATTGGAGTTAAAATCCCAATTTGTGGACCCAATATCCAAAAGAATATCCAAATCCCGCATTAATCCCGTAGATTTGCGATATAAGCCCTATTTCAGCGCAGTCTCGGTAGAAAGGCCATAACTTTCTGCTCAGATGTCCGTTTTAAGCCCATGAGTACTCGTTGGAAAGCTAACTCCGAGCTCTACCGATTTCAATCCCGAATATGCCAGTGAAGTTTCTACAGAAATCCAGAAAATTCCAGAATCCTATTTTGACTTGGATTTTATTCTAGGATGACACCTAATCCTACTTGGAGTCCAAGACAGCCCTAAACCGCCCTACCCTTGTTTCTCCACTATAAATAGCCACCTTAGGTCTAGATTTTAGAAGTAAATTTTATTCTTCATAAGATATATTGTTTAGTTGAAGGTTTGGAGGAGAAAAACCCTAGGAGCCGCCGCCCCTCTCTCTTCCTCCTCTATAGATAAGTTCTTTTCTTCTTATTTGTGGATGATCACTCAATTTATGAGTGAGTAATCTTTTCTTCTCTCCAATGTAGAATTTAATTGATCTCTTGACTTATTCCATGGTGAGATTTTGTGCTTTTATATGAGAATTTATTTGAGTATTTCTTGGATCTCTGTATGAATTCTATGTTGCTTGTTTTGATTGACTGGGTCGACACTTTCATGATAAATTGAGTTAGCATTAGCTAGATTAGGTTGTGAATTAATCACTCCAGCTTAATTTTATGTAGCGATTGGATGTGAATTAATCCTCCATCCAAGAGAGAAAAGAATCAATGGGCGAGAAATTTCTCATTGTGTTTGTTATTAAATTACTTGTTCTTCATGCTTTATTCCTAAGTGATCTCTAAGCCCTAAGAAAGTAATTGATTGCTGAAAGAGTAAAAGGGATAGATTGACTTTAATCGGTAATCTAATCTAATTAAGGTAATTTAGGTTAAGTCCGACAAGCTATTCAAGGTTCTCATAATCTTTAGATATCGATGATCCATGTTATTGTTGTCAAGAGGGATATTAATTCTATGTTGGAGGTTGTTTCTATTTAATTGTTATTTTCGATATTATTCACTGCTTTTGATTAATTGTTTTCTTTTATTTTCTTGATTGCTTTCGTAGTTAATTTACTTAGTTAGATTTAATTTTAATTCTTCTTTAAATTCTCTTTATTAATTTGTTTTGTTTGAGAAAAGGAAGAGCCGTTCTCTCTGTGGGATCGACCCCTACTTGCCCTAGCTAGTTTAGTTAGTAATTGTTGGGATAATTATTTATTTTATGGTCATTGACGACACGATCATAATTTTGGCGCCGTTGCCGGGGAGATTGTGTTTAATTTTCTTTTTCTCTTATTTTATTTTCTATTAGATTTGCACTTGATCATCTTTGTTTTGCAGAATAGATTCGATGGAGCAATCACAAATGTTACGAGAGCTGAATTTCAACTGTGAATTGCCGCCCCTTTGTATTGACTATCCAACCATGGATATGTCCTACAAACTGAAGCCTGGAGTAATCCGTATGTTGCCGATTTTTCAAGGAGAACATCATGAGAATCCTCATGAACATCTGCAAAGTTTCTTTCTGAAGTGTGCTACAATCACTGGGATGCCTGAAGAGGACTTAAACTTCGAACTTTTCCTGTCACATTAGACGGAAAGGCAAAAGAATGGCTCTTAAGACTACCACCCAAATCCATAAATCTTGGAAAGAGATGGAGACAATATTTTTGAACAAATATTTTCCAGAAGCTAAGCGTGCTGATGTCAGAAGAAAGATCAACACTTGTCAACAATTGCAAGGCGAAAAGTGGTACCAATATTGGGAGAGATACAACCAGATCTGCGCAAGTTGCCCTTACCACAACATAAGCGAAGCACTTTTGATTCAACACTTTTATGATGACCTTATTTATGAAGATCGCACCTATGTCGATGCTGCCAGTGGAGGAGGACTTACATTCAAAACCCCTGAAGAAGCAAGGAAACTGCTGAATACTATGGTGGAAAATATACATCAATTTGGTACAACCAACGAAACCGATGCAGCAAGGATTCAGAGATAGCCGAAATTACGAAAAGAGCTAAAGGAAGTGACTACTCAATGCGGAAATTTAGACAAAGATGTTTGCTGAATTTATGAGTGTTTGTTCACAACCTTCTATTCAAAAAAGAGGAATCAACGCTATTGAAGAAACCCAGCATTGGATGGAATTGCCGAATGTACCTGCGATGTCATCTATTCCAACACCTAATTTTCCTAAAACATCACCACCCATTGATATGTTCGACGAGCCAATAAAAGAAGATATGAAGACTTCAACCGAAATCAAGAAAGATGCACCT
>AWWV01016234.1:0-28443 GCA_001974805.1 Corchorus capsularis
TGTTTGATTTGCCGGTTGCCCCTGACATTAGTTTCATAAACATCTTTGTCATGGTTGCACATAGATTGGACACTTCCTTCAACTCCTTGCGAAGTTCTGATATCTCCGAATCTTTTGTCGTGTCGACTGCATTTGGTGTGCTGAATTGATATATGTTTTCTGCCATGGTGTTGAGTAGAATCCTCGCTTCTTCAGGGGTCTTGAGTGTCAGACTTCCTCCACTTGCGGCATCATTTTAAGTTCGATCTTCATAGAGGAGTCCATCGTAGAAATTCTGGATCAAAAGTGCTGCACTCAAGTTGTGGTAGGGATAACATGCGCAGATCTTGTTGTATCTCTCCCAGTATTGGTGCCACTTTTCGCTAGATAACTGTTGACAAGTCGTGATTCTCCTTCTGACATCAGCACGCTTTGCCTATAGGAAGTACTTGTTCAGAAATACTGCCTCCAATCCCCTCCAAGAGGTTATGGATTTTGCGCAGACTTATGAACCAGCCCTTTGCTTTTCCTTCCAATATTAAAGGAAACGTTCTATGCTTCGCCTGCTCTTCAGGCATTCCGGTGATTGCAGCACACTTGATGAAGAAACTTTGTAGGTGCTCATGAGGATTTTCTTTGAAAAATTGGCAACATGCTGATCACTGTTGATTGCAATTTGTATGAAATATCTATAACTAGATAATCAATGCAGAAGGGCGGCACTTTGTAGACACCCATTTTTGGCTTATATCCCTTTTATTTAGCTTAAAATATTTCTCTATTTGCATCAAGGGCATTTTGGTCAATTAATAGTTTATTTTGAATTCTTGGTAGATTAGTCCATTTGTTAAGCCATTTACTAATTAGTATTTAGTTTCATTAGGCATTCTCAAACAAAAAGAAAAGAGTCCAATAACATTTCCCACTGAACTTTACTTGAATTAAAATAGCACTCTGCATTAGGCATCAACATTCGCATTAATAGTTAGACATTAGCAGCATTCGCATTTAGGCATCAGCATTCGCATTAATAGTTAGGCATTAGCATTAGCAGTTTGGCATTATCTTATATGAAATCGTTTTAGTAATATAATTTGGTTCATATTAGTTTAACTGGACAAATCCTTCATAAATAAAGTCTACATCTAGATAGAATTTGCATTAGAGTCATTTTGGTTAATTAGTTTTTGCTAAGATAGTCCATACTCCAAATTAGTAATCACATGTTGCCTTAACAAATTACAATAAAGAAAATTGATAGTTGAAAAATCACAAAAAAATAGTTTTATTTTTCATTTATTTGCCTACATCACATTTTACAAAATACAAAGAATATTTTCATTTACAGTTGCATCCTTAAGTTACAAAAGATTGCAAAGTCCACGTTCATTCCGTGTCTTCCTTTCCTAATCCTTTCTCCTCTCTTACCCCACTGGTTCCTCCTTAAGGATTGATTCTTCTTTTGTTTGAGAAGCTCACATGTTGCATGTAGCTTTGAATTCTATCGTCAGGAGTTTGTTCCGACTTAAAGAAACCCCTTTCTTCCCCAACACCAACTACATCTCAGGGAGCACAAAACAGGTACCATTGTAGACATGAGACATGGCAGCAGAAACAGGAAGGACTACTACATCACAAGGATAGTTTGTAAACCTGATCATAGACACGCATGCAACAAATTTAAATCAGCTTTCCAGGAAGTATCATTCAAGTTCAGTGCATTCGTTCCACTATAAGGCAAAAAAAACAAGGCACACTTCAAAAGGGAAACTACAGTTTAGCAAGCAAAAGCAGCAGCATGGAATCAAGTGCAAAAGTTTGGAAAGAGAGTGCAAGGTGACTGATATACAAAGCATGGCCAATTCACAAGAGGCAGAAACAATAAATGTGTCAAATAGCTAAGACAAGTCATTTGCAAAAGCAGTGGCATTCGAACAGGCATTCAGAATTTGTTCATGGTATTGAGCAGCAAAGAAACCCATTTCCAGGTAGGAATTTAGACAGAGCAATTCAGAGAGGAAAACAAGCAAGACAGATCAATTTCAACAGCCTTCAACTGCAAATACTTCATTTCAAGGAAAAACAGAATCTCAGAGAGTCAATTCAAGCATATAAAAGCATTGTATATATGGAATTTATCAGTATAATAAGCACCAAATTGGTCACAAGCAACAACGAAACAGAGATTCATCTAGTTGCCAAGATCAAAGTGCACTCCAGCAGCATTTATGCATTGTTCATCTCATATCAGCATGTCACAACACATCATTTTCAAGTTAAGGCAGAGCATGAATAAAGAGAGCATTTTCAGAGCATATTTTCCAAGAAGATCAAAAACAATATGAAAAGTCAAAAAAAGATAATTGTACCAATATGGCAGCTCGTGTTTGGCTCCCTGCAAGCCACAAAAACGCTAGCTCAGCAGCAAAGACTACCTGAAAAGAGAGAAACACACGTGAGAAACAATTACAACTCACAAAAGGACAAGGGAAGGGTATATTCAGTTTCACACACTAATTTGCACACCCTGTCAGCACACAAATCACAAGAGACAAAAAGGTTAAAAATGAGAAACAAAAAAAGAATGAGGAAGCTTCCTCCTCATTTTCCAGGCAGTGGGCATAAAAGCGGGGATTAGCTAGGGTTTTGGGAGGTTGGAAGTTTTAGAAAAGGGGGGATTGAAGAGTTTTTAGGAGGGTTTTTGGAAGTTTAGAGAAGGGTTTTAGGAGGCGGAAAAGAAAAAAGGAGAGTTTGAGAGTTAGGGAGGTTCATAGAATTCTACGTCTTTTAGCAGTCAAAATATACAGAAATTAGCTCAAAAAAGTATAGGAAAAAATAGGCTAGTGGTTCATAGTTTTTCAGCAACAAAAAAATATATACTAAAGAGAGAAAAGGCTTAAGGGTTTTAGTAAGAGAGATAAAAGGAAGGAAAAGGAAGGGTTTTAGGATAGCTAGGTTTTGAGAGAAACGGGCTAGGGTTTCAGAAACTTAAGTTTTTGCTTAGAGAGTCCTTTGGTGAAGGTCAACTAGGGGTTTTTTAGGAAGAGGATAAGGTAGTTTGGTACAAGTCGGACAGGGCCTTCCCGGCGGCGAGGTTTTCAGGACGGATTAGGAAAGGGCTTTGGGAGTACAGGGCTAGGAGATTAACATACCTGAAGATCAGAAAGATCTGACGGTGGAGGATAAGGATCGGAAAGGAGGAGCTTTGGTTCGGTTAAGCGTAGATTCATCGGTTTGTAGGCTCGGGATTGAAGAAAAGGGAAAGAATTTGGATGCGAGGCGAAGAGGAGAAGCAATCTGGAGGTTTCGGCGTATATTGGCGGCTCAACAGAGCTTCGGCATGGTGGCTGTGGCTCCCGATTAGTGATGGTGGCGGTGGTGCAGAGAAGAGGGAGAAGAAGAGCTAAGGAAGAGCTAGGGTTTTATGCATTTATACCCATCCCAAGAACTGACCCGACTTGGATCATCTAACCCGAACCGGTTCCCATTGGGTATAATTAGTTGGACCCTCATTCTTTTTATATTTCGGCCTGACTTGGTTTCTTTTGGTTTGGTCCTTTTCGATTTTATTTGGTTTGGGTTTGCTATTGGGCATGTTTGATAATTATTTTGTTATTCAAATTGGTAATTAGGATTAGTTAATTGGCAATTTAGGCTTGACTTAATTAAATTGGCTATAGGCGATTAGTAATTTAGAATTTAGAATTTTGTCTTCATACTTGACTTAGTAATTTGGTTCATTCAGTAAATTAGTAAATTTCATTAAAAAAAATGAAAGTAAAAATAATGTAAGTTAGGCACTTGCATTCTTATTTAGTTTTCTTTAAATGTTGCAATTCCCGTGCTCATGAGACTCAAATCAAAATGATCCTGTGATGGGAAAGACGGGCGGCTTATTCATGCGTGTCTGAGTTTACTCGTCTTCTCCCGGAGGCTTGGAAATTTCCGGAAGACATTTACCATTTTTCGGGCGGTGTCTAAAGGGCTTCCTCGTATAAAGAATGGGTAATTAAAATCAAATTGGAATTTCATGCATCATTTACATTCATGCATCTAGGGTTTAGATGTAGTAATCTTCAATTAACTAATTGAAAAAAGAAATTCAAAAAAAAATGGAAAATTGGAAATGAAAAAAGAATAAAACCGTTTTCTTGAAAATTAAAAAAAAATTTTGTGTTTGAGAATTGTTCTCTTTTTAGTTTTTCGAAGAAAAATCAAAATGAAATTGTGTATTTCGAAATTAAAGAAATAATTAAAAAAAAAGAGAGAAGAGAGTGTTTTTTTTTCAAAAATCCAGAAATTAAAATTCAAAAATCAAGAGTCAAGTTTTTAAAGTTTTCAATTTAGGGAAAGATCCCACCAAGTTTTTTTAAATTTAGGGAAAGATCCCATCAAATTTTCAATTTAGGGAAAGATCCCATCAAGTCTTCGGAGTTTTCAATTTAGGGAAAGATCCATCCAGTTTTCAAAGTTTTTCAATTTCAGGAAATATCTCGTCTAAAGTTTTTCCAAAAAGAGTCGTTTTAGTGGTAAGTTTTAAAGAAAATCCTCTCATGAGGAGCCCAAAGAGAGAAAAAATAATAAATGGGAAGGTTCCTAACATTCCAATTTCAAAATCAAAAAAATAATTTTTGCTTGTTTATTTGCTTAGTTTCAGAAATTAATAAACGAATTTAATGGCATGAAAGTAGAAATAACAAATAACAGAAACCCACAGTTAAGTCTAAACTAGTCAATGTCGTCTTTTGACGGGCGTCGTGGGGGTGCTAATCCTTCCCCACGTGTACCCGACTCCCGAACTCTTTAGCACTCTGGTTAATAGACTAATTAGGTTTAGTGTAACCCTAGCCAAGCATCGGGTAACATTAGGCCTAATAATTTGGTCGGTGGCTAATCACACGTAGGTAAAAAAAGATTAGTAGCGACTCCGATAGGATTTCAGTAGTTTATCCCCTTTTAAGTCGTTCAACGGTAGGGTCGGAACCCCCCCGGACCTGGACGTTTCGACACACTTCATAATTGAAATTCAACTCCCTTAACGAACATGATTGCTCCATTGGATCTTTTTCTTAGAAAACAAAAACTCAAAAAGAAAATTTAGTAGTAAAAGTTCTTAAACAAAAATTAAAAGGCAGAAAATAAAAAAATTTTATATCGCAAACCATAAATTTTTTTTTACCTGAAAAGAGAGAAACACACGTGAGAAACAATTACAACTCACAAAAGGACAAGGGAAGGGTATATTTAGTTTCACACACTGATTTGCACACCCTGTCAGCACACAAATCACAAGAGACAAAAAGGTTAAAAATGGGAAACAAAAAAAGAATGAGGAAGCTTCCTCCTCATTTTCTAGGCAGTGGGCATAAAAGAGGGGATTAGCTAGGGTTTTGGGGGGTTGGAAGTTTTAGAAAAGGGGGGATTGAAGAGTTTTTAGGAGGGTTTTTTGAAGTTTAGAGAAGGGTTTTAGGAGGCGGAAAAGAAAAAAGGAGAGTTTGAGAGTTAGGGAGGTTCATAGAATTCTAGGTCTTTTAGCAGTCAAAATATACAGAAAAAATTTACGATTGGTCGTCAACAATCATAAAAATAATCCCCACATAAACCTAACTAAGTAGATAGGGCAAGCAGGGGTTCAAACCCACATAGAAGGGGAATAAACTTATCCCAAGACAAAATGTTTTCTAGAATTTAATTTTAAAACAGGAAACAGGGGATTTAAAAGATCAATTAAAAAGAAAGCAATTAAACTAAAAACAAAGCAAAGTAAATTAAATCTAAATCTATGTAAATTATAAAGAAAACAATAATTAAAACGCATACTTCTTCTCCAATGGTAGAATTCAATCAGATTAACTATGGATCCTTGATTAAAAACTTGAATGCAATATTTTATCCTTGATGACAACTGTTCTAGGGAAACTCTAACATGTATATTAGATAAAATATCGGTTAAAACTAAACTATCCCTTTTATTCCTTCAGCAATCTATTACTTTTTCAGGGCTTAAAGATCACTTAAGAACAAAGCATTAAAAACAATTAAATTATTAGTTTTTCACACATGTTTACAAAGTAAAACCAAACAATAAGCAAATAAATTGGTTATCGGTAAACTTGTCTCATTCGGTTGCGGTTAAACATCCCCAATTTGTTACCAAACAATCAAACTCAGGCGTTACCCATCGTTTGGTTTAACTATAGATCCATCAAATTATATCATTGCTGGCCATCTAAATCAACAATTATCAAGATCATAAAAATAAAATAGAGACTCGCTTACTATCTATCAAGAACAAATATCAAATTATAAGCACAAAAATCTCACCATAATCAATGGATTAAATTCACCAAAGGATAAGAAGAATTAAGGGTTTAGCTACTCATGGATTTGGAAAAATCCATGAGAGGCATAAGAAAACTTACAAGACCTTGGGGCCAAATCTCCTTAGCCTTCAGTAAGGAGGGTTATCGTACCTCTCTATGCAAAGAGAGGTTTCGACACCCTCAACCTAAAACTAGAGAAAAAAACTAGAATATTTTCTAAGAAAAAGATGATAGAGAATTGTGTTCTCTAGGGTTACATAAGGTGGCTATTTATAGTGGAAAAATAACCTAAAGACTCAAATTATACTTAGGATTGGACTCTAGGGCGTTCTAGGTTCTAACTTGGTCTCCAAGTTGGATTAAAAGTCTTCCTAGAGCAAAATCCAAGTGAAAATAGGATCCTGAAAAATTATGGAATTGCACAGCAACTTCGACAGCAATTTCGGGCTTGAAGATGGCAGAATTGGGATTTGGACTTCAAACAAAAGTTGTATATCTCGGAATTAGCTTTCCAACGGCTACTCACGGGCCTAAAACAGACAACTGAGCAGAAAATTATGGTCTTTTTACCGAGTCTGCGCTAAATCCTAATCCAAATAGGACTAGTATCGGAATTATGCAGGAATTAGAAATTTGCTTGGATATATGCGGCACAAATTGAGATTTTAATTCCAATTGTGGGCTTATATGGGCTGAGTATTATCCAATAATTCCAGGGCTTCAGGGCTTCCTGTCTTCAATACTTCGCAATTTAAGCTCCAATCTTCAGTTATTGTTTCTTGAAATAATTCTTCAATTATCTTAAATTCTTGAAACTATCTTCAATAAATCTTCAAACACGAACTTCGAATTTCCAAATCTTCACTCCAAATTGCTAAGTTCATATTTGAGTAAAAAGTCATCAAAATAACTCCAAAAAGAGTGAAAAACAACAAGTTTCCACTTTTCTTGTCTTCAAGATCTAAAAACACAAATGCTTACAAAATAGGGTTAAATTCCACATAAAAATAATAAAAAGCATAGGAAAATGATCATAAAAATAGGGTCTATTTTGACTCGATCACTGTTCTGGTAATACATAACTCTCTCAATTTTATTAGACTTGTTGCCTACCGCATTCGTTCCATTCTCTACCAGGGTATCATTTTAAAAAGCCTCGTGCGCCAATTGCAGGTGATTTAATTGGAACCTGCATTGAGAGGGTAGTTCTTGGACATTTGGGTTTTACACGCATGATAGTCCAGCCCAACAAGGAATTATCTTTGTAATTTAATCTTAATTAAATTAAAAAGATAATTAGAGATAATTAGAGATAATTTCTTAATAAAATTCCTTGGGAATTATATCAGAAATAATCTAAGAAGTATTCAAGTGAAATACAACCACTCATATATAAAAGAGAAAAGAAAACTACGTTAGTTTTATCTCTCATTTTTTCCATCAGGAAGTTAAGAACTTTCTACAGAAAAGCTTCTCCCTCCATTGTTAAGCGAAAAGGGTTTTTACACTGTGAAGAGTAAGGTTTCTGCTCATCCCTGTAGCAGAAGTCCACCATGAGTATCGAAAATCAACAAACACCATAATTGACCCACCAAGATTCTGCTTTGATTTCTTTCGCTCCCGTAAATTATTTGATTAACATGATTAATTATTTTGATCCATGCTTTGAATGTTATGCTCCATATATCATGTTTTTCCTACATTGGTATCAGAGTTTAATTGGGTATTTTCGTGTTTATGATCTCAATTGATGGCTTTTTGGCATGTTTTTTGTTTTAATAGAAAAGCATGAAATTAGCCTTTGATTTTCTGGTGATTTGATCATAACATGATGTTTATATGATCTGAAATTTTCGAGATTCAAATTGCTTATATCGATGGAGATATCTTGGGTCAAACATGCAAAAACTATAACTTTGACCATGAATTTCGATCTGCTCAAACTGTAAATTGATGGATGATTTCTATACCATTAGAATTCTTGTTTAATAAGCTTTCCATCGATATATTATTTGTGTAAATCGGATTTCTATTTTGGGAGAATTTCGTGTTTTAAGTTTCAGGGACTTAATTGAAAAGGACTTATTTGAAAAGAAAAGAAATCTGGACGTTCAGATTTAATTGAGAGCGCATAGACTCTATCTCACTCTCCCCAGTGGCGCGTGGGCCCCTCTACTTGATCACATTGGCGCACTGAAGGTACCAACAGACTCCGGAAGCCACAAGAAACAACTTTTATGTTTTGATCGAGAGCTGGATCTGCTTGGAAGGTGGTGCGTGGCTTTGATGCCCCGCTTCCGGAGAGTGAATCTGGTAAAAAATGTTTAAAATAGAGAAATTACAGCCCCACTCGTGCTTGCCAGTGCGTGGGGGCACGTGTGGGGTCCACGGTGGCACGTTTTTGACACCGTCGCCACCGGTGGACTCCTAGGTGATGCACCAAGGGTTTATCATGGTCTTGAAGAGCACAATGGAGATCATGGAGAGGATGAGCAAGGGCTGCAAGGAAGCAAGGACGAGCTTGAAGAACATTGGGGATGCGCACAACTTGTTCCAAGCTCCAAGGAGATGCCAAATATTTCATTTGATCCATTGAAGATGCCTTTAGCTCCGATGACTAGAGCAAGAGCTAAGAAGTTCAAAGATGCATTAATCGAGCCTAAATTAACCCTATTTTTATAGCTATTTTTCCAAGCTTTTTGCTATTTTTATGTGTATTTTACCCCTATTTTGCTAGTATTTCTGTTTTTAGGTCTTGAAGACAAGAAAAGTGAAAACTTATTGTTTTTCACTCTTTTTGGAGCTATTTTGATGACTTTTTACTCAATTATGGACTTTACTATTTGGAATGAAGATTTGAAGATTCGAAATTCGTGTTTGAAGATATTTTGAAGATTTGAAGACCATTGAAGAATTATTTCAAGGAGCAAGAATTGAAGATTTGGAGCTTATTTGCAAAGGATTGAAGCCAAGCCCGGAAGTTAAGGATTTTTGGATATTTTATATGGGATAATATTCAGTCTATATTAGTCCACAGTTGGAGTTAAAATCCCAATTTGTGCCCCATATATTCAAGGAAATATTCAAATCCCGTAATTTCCCGCAACTAGTCCTATTTGGATTAGGAATCAGCGTAGTCTTGGTAGAAAGGCCATAACTTTCTGCTCAGATGTCTGTTTTGAGTCCATGAGTAGCCGTGAGAAAGCTAATTCTGAGATCTACATCTTTCCTTCAAAGTCCAAAGCCCAGTTCTGCGATCTTCAAGTCCAAATCTTCCGTCAAAGTTTCTGCAGAAATCCAGAAAATTCCAGGATCCTATTTTGACATGGATTCTACTCTAAGAAGACTTTTAATACAACTTGGAGTCCAAGTTAGACCTAGAACCGTCCTAAATCCTTTCCTAAGTCTATGAGGAGTCTAATTAGTCCACTATAAATAGCCACCTCCTGTAACACAAATCACATACCTACACAACATCCTTAGATACTTTCATAACTTCTCTTCTTTTAGTTTTTCTTAAAGGTGTCGACACCCCTTCTTCTTGAAGAGGGGTGCGATATTCCTCGTGCCATCAAGGGAGGAATTCTGCCTTATAGTTTTGTAAGTTTTCTTATGCCTCTCATGGATTTTCCCAAATCTATGAGTAGCTAAATTCTTAATACTTCTTATCGTTTGGTGAATTCAATCAATTGATTATGGTGAGATTTCTATACTTATAATTTAGTGTTAAGTTCTTGATAGATAGTAAGCAAGTCCCTGTTTTATTTTATGATCTTGATAGTTATTGATTTGGATTGCCACTAATGACGTAATTGGATAGATCTATAGCTAAATCAAATAAGGCTTGACCTCCGAGTTTGATTATTTGTAGGAAATTAGGTTTGTTTGACCGCTGCCTAATGGGATTTAGTTTATCGACTGTCGAGAAATTGCCTGTCGTATGGTTCTACTTGTAGGCATGTGTGTAAATTAATTGTTCTTAATGCTTTGTTCTCAAGTGATCTTTAGGCCCTGAAAAAGTAATTGATCACTGAAGGAATAAAAGGGATAACTGCAGCTTTGACCGGTCTCTTATCTAATATACATGTTAGGGTGTCTTGCGAGATTCTCCTGGGCCAGTTGTCATCAAGAATAAGATACTAAATTCACCTTTTAAATCAAGGATCCATAGTTAATTTGATTGATTCATACCATTGGAGAAGAAGTATGCTTTTTGATTATTGTTTCTTTATAGTTTACCTTAGATTTAGATTTAATTTCCTTTACTTTGTTTTTAGTTTAATTATTCTCTTTTCAATTGATAATTCTAATCCCCTGTTTTCTAAGTGATTTTTTTGAAAAGATTTATTCTTTTGATATTCTTACAAATTTTTACCCTTCTCTGTGGGATTCGACCCCTACTTGCCCTAACTATTCTAGTTAGTTTTTGTGGGGATTATTTTTATGATTGTTGAACGACCGATCATAAATTTTGGCGCCATTGCCGGGGAAGGGAAGTAAGAATAAATCCAAGGATTAATTTGCTCTAAAAACTTTTATTTTTCGTTTTTTCTAAAATATATATATATATATTTGCGTCGAAAAAAAAAATTTAGGGTTTGCGATTTTAAAAAAAATTCTGTTTCTGCTTTCTAATTTTTGTTTAAGAACTGTTACTACTAATTTTTCTTTTTAGTTTTGTTTGATTTTTCTAGGAAGTTGCATGCCCAAGACAAGAAGTAGTGGTATTGAAGACTTAGAATTCAATCCTGAACCTAAAAGAACACTATTTCAATTAAGGAAGGATACACAAAGCCGACAACAAGAAGCAGAGTCATCCAATTCAAGTTCTCAATCTAGTTCTCCTAAATCTACTGCTTCAACATCGTCAGAAGACATGGCTGAACCCAAGACTTTAAGAGAGTTAGCTGCACCAAACGTCACTACCCAACGCCTAGCATTTTGTTACCTAGATACAACTTGAAACTTTGAGATAAAATTTGGATTTATTCAGATTTTACCCAAATTTCATGGTTTGCCTGGAGAAGATCCTCACCGACATCTGACCGATTTCCACATTGCCTGTGCATCAACAAGTATTCAAGGAATTCCTGAAGATCAATTCATGTTAAGGACCTTTCCGTTCACTCTTGTGGATCGTGCAAAAGATTGGTTGTACCTTCTACCTATTGGTTCAATCACATCTTGGACGAGCCTTAAGAAGTTGTTCTTGGAAAAGTATTTTCCTGCTCATAAAGTATAAAGTATAGGGAAGGAGATTTGCGGAATTAAGCAACGCCATGGAGAAACAATGCATGAATATTGGGAATGTTTCAAGACACTTTGTGCGAGCTGCCCCAATCATATAATCAATGAATAGTTGCTGATCCAGTACTTCTACAAAGGATTACTACCGTTTGACAGATCTTCCATAGATTCTGCAAGTGGAGAAGCTTTCATAAACAAGACTCCCACCGAAGCTTCGACTTTAGTGGAAAACATGGCTGCAAACACTCAACAATTTGGATCTCGAGAAGACTATTCAAGAGAAGGCCATACAAGAAGAATCAATGAAGTTTCTACCTACTCCACCTCATTGGAGCAACAACTTCAAGAAACGAATCAACAAATCGCTATGCTCACTGATTTTTTCCATGCGAATTTTTCAAGTGTGCCTAAGGTTTGTGGTATTTGTTCTCAAGGACACTATACTGATAAGTGCCCTACTTTGGAAGACAACAAGCAAGGAGTCAATGCTGTGGGAATGCAAGGAGCTTATCAAAGGAAGCCTGAACCTTATTGGAGACCTGAGCAACCAAGTCAACAATATGGGAACCAAGGTAATTTTCAAGGAAGGCCAATGAATTTTCAAAGATCTAATTTTCAATATTCACAAGCTGTTTCTGACGAGATAAAAAAAAATTAAAGAAGCTATGGAGATGATGAGGAAACAAATAAGTCAATTGGCTAGTGATATGAGTGATCTCAAGACACAAGGTCAATAAAGGATTCCATCGCAACCAAAGGTACCTCCTAGAGAGAATGTCAGTGCAATTTCTTTAAGGAGTGGAAAAGAATTGGAAGAACACTATCCAACCCATGCCATACAACAACAAGACAAAGGAAGAATTGCAAGTGCCTGTCAAAGAAATTAAGATTGAAGATGAACCCAATAACAAAGAAGCTGCGCCAAACACTGGAAAATGAGCTGAAGGTTTCAACAAAGAAAATGCCACAATCAAGCTTAAAGATCAAAAGGAACACTTAATTCCTTTTTCAACAAGATTGAAGAAGTCAAAGAAAGAAGATGATGATCAAGATATTTTGGAGACACTTCGAAAAGTTGAGGTCAACATCCCACTTCTTGATGCCATTCAACAAATTCCCAATTATGCAAAGTTCCTTAAACAACTTTGTACCAACAAGAACAGGTTACAAGGTAAGGTAAGTGCCGGAGCTAATGTCTCTGATGTGCTTCAAAAGAGTTTACCTCCTAAGTGCAAGGATCCGGGTACGTTTTCTATTACTTGTTCTATTGGAAGAAGTATTATAGAAAATGCTATGCTTGATCTAGGTGCTTCTTTAAGTGTGATGCCTTATTCTTTTTACAAATCTTTGAATCTTGGTCCTTTGAAGAATACTGATTTTATTCTGCAATTAGCTGACGAATCTTTGGTTTATCCCAAAGGTGTTTTAGAAAATATCTTAATTAAAGTTTAGCATTTGATTTTTCCTATTGACATATTCATCATGGATATGGAATATTCGAAAGATCAATGTCCTCTTTTATTAGGAAGACCTTTTTTCAAGACTTCTTATACCAAGATTGATGTATTCAATGGTTTATTGACCATGGAATTTGATGGTGAAGTCATCCACCCTAGAATTTCATCTCAAGTGCCTTTGAAATATAACAATTTTGTTTGTGTTGTAAACTCTAAGTGGGTTAAGAAAGGAGACATTGAAGATTCTTCATCAACTTCGCCTGCTCAAATTTCCAAGGGAAGACAAAAGATTGCCGCCTTTCAACAACAAAAAGATGAAAATTTCTACCAATCTTGAGAGAGATATAAGAAGTTGTGTGTCAATTGCCCTCATCATGGATTCAAGGAAGGAATTTTAATTCAAATCTTCTACAAAGGATTGGTACTTAAAGATCGAGTTCTTGTTGATTCTTTTAGTGTAAAGCCATTGCATGAAAGAACCCCGGAGAATGCATTCTTTGCGCTAGAGGAATTATCTCGAAGGTCAGACTCTTTAACCCCGCATCGCAAGAAGAAGCAAAGGAAGAAGCAAGCTAAGGTATCAAAGGAAGCTGCCCAAGGATACAGCCCAGCCAAGCCCATGCCGCACCAGCCAGCCTGCCCGGCCACAGCCCGGACCTCCACATCCCATAGCCGAACGATACCGGCCAATGCAGCATCAGCCCGTGCGACGATACCGGCCCGTGCCGCGCCAGCCCGTGTGCCCAGCCAGGCCACTGCCATGCCAGCCTGTGCGCCTAGCCCGGCCTTGACCGCACCAGTCCGCGCCACCAACACTCCACAACCGGCCAAGTCTGCGGTTTGCCGAGCCATCTCCGCACCATGCCCGGCTAATGCTGCTATGCCACCCGCACCATGCCCGACCTTGTCCGTTCCATCCGCACATCATGACAGCTTCCAACCGAGCCACCACCGCGCAAAGTCCGGCCATGCCCGTACCTCGCCTAGCACTTCCGCACCAAGCCAAGTCAGAACCGGCCAATGCCCGACCAAAGATGCCCAATGCCGCGCCATCTCAAGTTTTCACCGTGCCATTGCCAGTCAAATGCTTTTCAAGCCGAGCCACATCCGTGTCACCTCTAGATCGTGCTGCTTTAAGTTCTTTGATATTCTCAAGTCTTGATAAGATTCAGCTTGAAATTATCAAAATCATTGATGAAAGTAGATTCATTGAGGACCTATTGAAGGAATACAGTCACAATTCCTTCATCCTTGAAGAATAACCTTCTTTAAGACAATCTAGCCAAAGACCTTAAAGAAAAGCGCTTTTTGGGAGGCAACCCAATGTTTTTACTAACCCTTAATTTTTCTTTGTTTTATTTATCCTTTCAGGATTTCATACCAAAAGAAGAACACAAGGAGCTTACAATTACATCTGCAAGGATTCGATAATGGAGTTTATGCTTGGAAATAGAGAAGATTCCTTCATCCTTACCTCCATTTAATTTTTCTTGCAATGCTTTGATTATTGTTTTGCTTTGATTGCTTTTTCTTTGATATGAGTTGCATATAAGTCATATAGGGTTTAAATTTACATATTATGATTACCGCACTTTTAAGCATCTTTCCACATTGAGGACAGTGTGTCTTTTAAGTGTGGGGGAGAAAGTCTGCATACATAGAAAATTACATAAAATTTTTCAAAAATTTTGACAAAATTTTGATTTTTCGTATATGTATTGATTGATTGATTTACTTATATGATTGCTTAGAATTCTTAGTTATGTTTGATTCGTTGATTGATTTATAGCATGATATCTTATTTCTTAGATTATGTATAATTGAAGTCTGTGATATGAGCTTATTGTTTACTATTTCTATGATTGCTATTTCTAGAACTTGTGTTTAATTTTTATTGAAACTTACACTTATGAAAGTATGTTATGAATATGTCAAGAATAAGTGTGGGGGACTATCTATATAAAAAGGGTAGTCTTAAAAATTGTTTTCATAAAAAGAAGTGCTTTCATGCAAGAGGAGTAGAGATTTCTTCTGTTTAAAAAAAAAATTCATTGTTGTCACTCTTCTCTTTAAACAAAAGGAGTTAGTAACCCTTGGGAAGAGGATAAGAGGCATGGATCTGCAGAAATATTGTCCCTCTTTTGAAAATAGAAGGAGTCCTTCTAGAGTGCTAGTAGCCTCAAAATAAAGGGCGTTAGTAACCCATAATCATGAACACTTTGAGGTTAGTAACCTCACTTTTCTAAAAAAAACTAATTACCTTTGAAAATCATTATAAACCATGCGAAACTCTTGATATGTATTCATGATATGCAATCCTTTAAGTAATCGAGATAAAGATGAAGACATAAGCTTATAGGAAGAAGTAGTTATAGATGTAATGAATGATAAGTGATTATAACTACTTTGATTATGGTTACTTAAGAATAAAGATGCTTGCTATTTCTTGATCCTTTCAATTGGATACTCTTAATATTCTTTGTTATTCTGATTTCATAATTGAATTGATCCTTGATATGAGTATGGATTCAAAGTTTTTCAAAAGATTTGAACATAGGTTTAATTTTCATGCATAAATTTAGGATGAGTCAGTATTAGTTTTTATTTTCATAGTTTGTCTGCACTAGTTTGCTAGGGACTAGCAAAGGTTTACTGTGGGGGAAAATATGATCGAGGCTAAATTAACCATATTTTTATAGCTATTTTTCCATGTTTTTTGCTATTTTTATGTGTATTTTACCCCTATTTTGCTAGTATTTGTGTTTTTAGGTCTTGAAGACAAGAAAAGTGAAAACTTATTGTTTTTCACTCTTTTTGGAGCTATTTTTGTGACTTTTTACTCAATTATGGACTTAGCTATTTGGACTGAAGATTTGAAAATTCGAAGTTCGTGTTTTAAGATATTTTGAAGATTTGAAGACCATTGAAGAATTATTTCAAGAAGCAAGAATTGAAGATCTGGAGCTTATTTGCAAAGCATTGAAGCCAACCCCAGAAGAAGCCCGGAAGTTAAGGATTTTCGGATATTTTATATGGGATAATATTCAGCCCATATAAGTCCATAATTGGAGTTAAAATCCCAATTTGTGCCCCATATATTCATGGAAATATCCAAATCCCGTAATTTCCCGCAACTAGTCCTATTTGGATTAGAAATCAGCGCAGTCTTGGTAGAATGGCCATAACTTTCTGCTCAGATGTCCATTGTGAGCCCATGAGTAGCCGTTGGAAAGCTAATTCCGAGATCTACAACTTTTCTTTGAAGTCCAAAGCCGAATTCTGCCAATTTCAAGTCCGAATCTTCCGTCGAAGTTTCTGCAGAAATCCAGAAAATTCCAGGATCCTATTTTGACTTGGATTCTACTCTAGGAAGACTTTTAATCCAACTTGGAGTCCAATTTAGACTTAGACCTAGACGCTTTCCTAAGTATATGAGGAGTCTAATTAGTCCACTATAAATAGCCACCTCCTGTAACACAAATCACATACCTACACAACATCCTTAGATACTTTCATAACTTCTCTTCTTTTAGTTTTTCTTAAGGGTGTCGACACCCCTTCTTCTTGAAGAGGGGTGCGATATTCCTCGTGCCATCAAGGGAGGAATTCTGCCTTATAGTTTTGTAAGTTTTCTTATGCCTCTCATGGATTTTCCCAAATCCATGAGTAGCTAAATTCTTAATACTTCTTATCCTTTGGTGAATTCAATCAATTGATTATGGTGAGATTTCTATACTTATAATTTAGTGTTAAGTTCTTGATAGATAGTAAGCAAGTCCCTGTTTTATTTTATGATCTTGATAGTTATTGATTTGGATTGCCACTAATGACGTAATTGGATAGATCTATAGCTAAATCAAATAAGGCTTGACCTCCGAGTTTGATTATTTGTAGCAAATTAGGTTTTGACCGCTACCTAATGGGATTTAGTTTATCGGCTGTCGAGAAATTGCCTGTCGTATGGTTCTACTTGTAGGCATGTATGTAAATTAATTGTTCATAATGCTTTGTTCTCAAGTGATCTTTAGGCCCTGAAAAAGTAATTGATCACTGAATGAATAAAAGGGATAACTGCAGCTTTGACCGGCCTCTTATCTAATATACATGTTAGGATGTCTTGCGAGATTCTCCTGGACCAGTTGTCATCAACAATAAGATACTAAATTCACCTTTTAAATCAAGGACCCATAGGTAATTTGATTGATTCATACCATTGCAGAAGAAGGATGCTTTTTGATTATTGTTTTCTTTATAGTTTACCTTAGTGTTAGATTTAATTTATTTTGCTTTATTTTTAGTTTAATTATTCTCTTTTCAATTGATAATTCTAATCCCCTGTTTTCTAAGTGATTTTTTTTTTTGGAAAAGATTTATTCTTTGGATATTCTTACATATTTTTACCCTTCTCTATGGGATTCGACCCATACTTGCCCTAACTATTCTAGTTAGTTTTTGTGGGGATTATTTTTATGATTGTTTAACGACCGATCATGCATTAACAAGCTTTTTTCGAAATCATCTTGAAGACTTGAAGACCATTTAAGTTCAATTGAAGAGCTTTGATGAAGATGAGGGCAAGAATATTCCCATCGATTCCAAGCTTGTTACTTTACTTGCAATCGATGGTTGATTTATGTAGCATTGTGTAATTCGGCCATCATGGGCCTTAGTTCTATCTTAGATTAGCTATTTAATTAGTCTAGATGACATTGGGTTGGGTCTTGCTTGACTAAGTCCAATCCTTGTTTAATTAACCTTTGTTATTTACTTTTCCTAGTAGGACAAGGAGTAGGTTCTTGCCTTGATCCTTCCTTTATGTAAGGCTGCCTATAAGGTCAGTTTAGAGGGGTTTATGCATCGACCCTATCACTATATAAAGGGACTATATCCCTCTTGTAGAGTTAAGTTAAGTTTATCAAATAAAGTTGAGGTTTATTCACCAAATTGATTATGTTAGCTTCATTGTTCTAGTTTGAGCATACTTAGGGTTCTTCAATCTTGTAGAGTCCTAACAAACAATTAGGTATTGATTACTTGGTTGTTTCTGAATCTTGTGATCTTAAGTTAATAATTGCAGGTCTAATTGAAGACCTAAGGCCGACAAAAGAGGAGGAATAGCCTAAGTGAAGATCATCGACATACACATCTAGGAGTTGAGGAAGTTCAAGTCAATCTTGAAGGATTTTCAAGGATAGGTTTGAATCTAATACAACTAGATTCGTATCAATTGGTAATCAGAGCATAGGTTGTCATCTTCAATCGGTAAATCTATCCTTTTATTCATCATTCATAAAGTTTTTCATCCATCTCATTCATCTAGTTGAAAAATAAAAAAAATCAGAAACTTTGAAATTTTATTGTGGATTCATCTTAGCTTTGCTTTACTTGAAATTTGAGATTTGGAGTACTCATAACTAGTAGCTCAATCGAAAAATATTAGAAAAATAAAAAATAAAAAAAATTCGACCAGAAACATGTGATTTTTGTTCTGGGTTCGTTTGAAGTCAGAAAGCTTTCAAATTTGAGATTTACAGTAATTTTAGTGTGATTTTTATGGGAAAAATATTGAAAAAAATCAAAAAAATTTGTGCTCTTATCGATATTGTACAGAATTAGGGTTCTTATTTTGGGAAATTAGGGATTAGGGTTTTATTCTTGTCTAATTTATTCAATTGATTGGAATTAACCCTAATTAATTGTTTGTTTGAGATTCTTGGGTTGCTTTTGCTATGATTGAAGGTTTAATTTGAAGAATTTCAGTCGCTATTGGATATAAGTGGTACAAAATTGGATATAAGTGGTACTAGGGTTCTTGGTTAATTGCTTTGGTTGATTTATGTTTTGTGCCTGTTTGATTGGATTTTTGCAGCAAGCTTGGGGCGACATAAGGAGGCTACAATTGTGGTTTTAATTGGATTATAGTTCACTTTAATTTGATTCACATAAGTTGTTTCTAATTGTTTGTTCCTCAAGTAGGTCACGAGAAGAAAGAAGTACTCTTACAAGTTGCTCTTATTAGGCCTATTGCAGCTAGTAAAAGGCATAATCTTATGAGATAATCAAGAGAGTAGAGGACCGCCAATCCATAGGTTGAGTGCAAGCATGATCGGTCGTCAGCAATCATAAAAATAATCCCCACAAAAGCTAACTAAACTAACTAGGGCAAGTAGGGGTCGAATCCCACAGAGAAGGGTTATAATTATCAAGGGAAAGAAAGATCTTTTCCAAAAATCAATTACAAAATAGGGGATTAATTATATCAATTATAAAGAAAACAATTAAACTAAAAACTAAGCAAAGCAAATCTAGATCTAAAGCAAATTAATAAAACAAAAAATAATTATAAAGCATATTTCTTCTCCGATGGTATGATTCAATCATATTAACTATTGATCGAGCTCAAATTATGCATATTTTTATAGCTATTTTTCTATACTTTTTACTACTTTTATATGCATTTATACCATATTTTCTAAGTATTTGTGTTTTTAGTCTTTATGAGATGTGAAATTGAGAATTTGCTTATTTTCACTACTTTTGGAGCTATTTTGATTACTTTTTACACAGATATTAGCAAAGTAATTTTGAGTATAGATTTGGAGATGCAAAGTTCGTGTTTGAAGATTTCTTGAAGATAATTTGAAGATTTGAAGATCATTGAAGAATTATTTCAAGGAGCAAGAATTGAAGATTGGAGCTAAAATTGCAAAGGATTGAAGCCAAGCCCAGAAGAAGCCCTGAAGCTAAGGAATTTTGGATTATTTATATGGGAATATACTTAGCCCATATAAACCTATAATTGGAGTTAAAATCCCAATTTGTGGGCCCAATATCCAAAAGAATATCCAAATCCCGCATTAATCCCGTAGATTTGCGATATAAGCCCTATTTCAGCGCAGTCTCGGAAGAAAGGCCATAACTTTCTGCTTAGATGTCCGTTTTAAGCCCATGAGTATTCGTTGGAAAGCTAACTCCGAGCTCTACAACTTTCCTTTTCTGAAGCCCAATTCTGCCGATTTCAAGCCCGAATCTGCCAGTGAAGTTTCTGCAGAAATCCAGAAAATTCCAGAATCCTATTTTGACTTGGATTCTATTCTAGGATGACACGTAATCCTACTTGGATTCCAAGACAGTCCTAAACCGCCCTACCCTTGTTTCTCCACTATAAATAGCCACCTTAGGTCTAGATTTTGTAAGTAATTTTATTCTTCATAAGATATATTGTTTAGTTGAAGGTTTGGAGGAGAAAAACCCTAGGAGCCGCCGCCCCTCTCTCTTCCTCCTCTATAGATAAGTTCTTTTCTTCTTATTTGTGGATGATCACTCAATTTATGAGTGAGTAATCTTTTCTTCTCTCCAATGTAGAATTTAATTGATCTCTTGACTAATTCCATGGTGAGATTTTGTGCTTTTATATGAGAATTTATTTGAGTATTTCTTGGATCTCTGTATGAATTCTATGTTGCTTGTTTTGATTGACTGGGTCAACACTTTCATGATAAATTGAGTTAGCATTAGCTAGATTAGGTTGTGAATTAATCACTCCAGCTTAATTTTATGTAGCAATTGGATGTGAATTAATCCTCCATCCAAGAGAGAAAAGAATCAATGGGCGAGAAATTTCTCATTGTGTTTGTTATTAAATTACTTGTTCTTAATGCTTTATTCCTAAGTGATCTCTAAGCCCTAAGTAAGTAATTGATTGCTGAAAGAGTAAAAGGGATAGATTGACTTTAATCGGTAATCTAATCTAATTAAGGTAATTTAGGTTAAGTCCGACAAGCTATTCAAGGTTCTCATAATCTTTAGATATCGATGATCCATGTTATTGTTGTCAAGAGGGATATTAATTCTATGTTGGAGGTTGTTTCTATTTAATTGTTATTTTCGATATTATTCACTGCTTTTGATTAATTGTTTTCTTTTATTTTCTTGATTGCTTTCGTAGTTAATTTACTTAGTTAGATTTAATTTTAATTCTTCTTTAAATTCTCTTTATTAATTTGTTTTGTTTGAGAAAAGGAAGAGCCGTTCTCTCTGTGGGATCGACCCCTACTTGCCCTAGCTAGTTTAGTTAGTAATTGTTGGGATAATTATTTATTTTATGGTCATTGACGACACGATCATAATTTTGGCGCCGTTGCCGGGGAGATTGTGTTTAATTTTCTTTTTCTCTTATTTTATTTTCTATTAGATTTGCACTTGATCATCTTTGTTTTGCAGAATAGATTCGATGGAGCAATCACAAACGTTACGAGAGCTGAATTTCAACTGTGAATTGCAGCCCCTTTGTATTGACTATCCAGCCATGGATATGTCCTACAAACTGAAGCCTGGAGTAATCCGTATGTTGCCGATTTTTCAAGGAGAACATCATGAAAATCCTCTTGAACATCTGCAAAGTTTCTTTCTGAAGTGTGCTACAATCACTGGGATGCCTGAAGAGGACTTAAACCTTCGAACTTTTCCTGTCACATTAGACGGAAAGGCAAAAGAATGGTTCTTAAGACTACCACCCAAATCTATAAAATCTTGGAAAGAGATGGAGACAATATTTTTGAACAAATATTTTCCAGAAGCTAAGCGTGCTGATGTCAGAAGAAAGATCAACACTTGTCAACAATTGCAAGGCGAAAAGTGGTACCAATATTGGGAGAGATACAACCAGATCTGCGCAAGTTGCCCTTACCACAACATCAGCGAAGCACTTTTGATTCAACACTTTTATGATGGCCTTATTTATGAAGATCGCACCTATGTCGATGCTGCCAGTGGAGGAGGACTTACATTCAAAACCCCTGAAGAAGCGAGGAAGCTGCTGAATACTATGGTGGAAAATATACATCAATTTGGTACAACCAACGAAACCGATGCAGCAAAGGATTCAGAGATAGCTGAAATTCGAAAAGAGCTAAAGGAAGTGACTACTCAATGCGGAAATTTAGCAAAGATGTTTGCTGAATTTATGAGTGTTTGTTCACAACCTTCTATTCAAAAAAGAGGAATCAACGCTATTGAAGAAACCCAGCATTGGATGGAATTGCCGAATGTACCTGCGATGTCATCTATTCCAACACCTAATTTTCCTAAAACATCACCACTCATTGATATGTTCGATGAGCCAATTCAAGGAGTTATGAAGACTTCAACCGAAATCAAGAAAGATGCACCTGCCGTGCCAGACGCTGAACATCAACAATCAGAAGAAGAATGGATGGAGGAGATGCAAGCTAAGTATGATCCACTACCATTCCCTCAAAGGTTTGCTCAACAACTCAATTTACTTCGGAATTTAGAGGTAAACATCCCTTTAGTTAATGAAATAGCCAAAGTACCAAGGTATGCTTCTTTTCTTAGAGAATTATGCAATAATAAGATTAAGTATAACGAAAAATATGCCTACATGGATGAAAATATATCTGCTGCTTATCAAAGGAAATTGCATCATAAATGCAATAGTTTAGGTTCTTTTTCTATTCCTTGTAGTATAGGAAAGAATGACGTAGGTAAAGCTATGTGTGAATATGGATCTTTGATTAATATCATGCCTTATTCTAAGCAATTGAAAATAGAACCTCTGCTTGAAACTGATCTTATTATCCAATTTGCTGATAGAACTAACCATAAACCTGAAGGTTTAGTTGAGAACGTTTTAGTGCAGATAGGAGATTTTGTTTTTCCTGCAGATTTCTATATCCTGAAGATGAGTGAAGATGACATTCATCTACCTCAAATGCCACTACTGTTAGGAAGACCGCTTTTAATTGCAGCAAGTATGGATTTCAACGCAAAAGAAGGAACAATCACTATGGAATTCGATGGGAAGCCCATTGTATTCAACATAAGTGAATCAATGGAAGCTCCTGCCGAAATTCATTCTATCTATTCCATCGACACAATTGGAACTTATTCAGAAAAAGTACAAGCACTCAACCAAGAAGATGAACTTGAAGTGATCCTCACCAAAAGTTTACATCAGCAAGACGTTGAAGAAGCAGAAGTCGAGATGCCAAAAGAGATAGCAGAGACTGTCAGTGAACTATCATCCAACGAAGAAGTGGAGACGATTTCTTACATCAATCTGGAGCCAACGCCCAAGCCATTACCATCTATCATTCAACCTCCAGAAGTCAAGCTGAAACCGCTTCCTGAAGGCCTGAAACATGTTTTCCTTGGAGATAATTATACCCTGACGGTTGTTATTTCAAGTAAATTGAACAATTTACAAGAAGAACAACTAATCAGAGTCTTAAAGGAACACAAAGAAACCATTGGATGGACTGTAGCTGATATCAAAGGAATAAGTCCTACAGTATGCATGCATAGGATTCGACTTGAAGACGATGCAGTAGCAGTTCGACAACCACAAAGAAGACTAAATCTGAATCTTGCTGAAGTTGTCAAAGATGAAGTTCTTAAATTACTTGGAGCTGGTCTCATCTATGCTATATCAGATAGTAAATGGGTTAGCCCGGTCCAAGTAGTTCCGAAGAAGTCCGGATTCACTGTCGTAGAAAACAAGGATGGAGGGCTAGTTCCTCAGAGATTGCAGAATGGATGGAGAGTATACACTGACTACAGAAAGCTGATTTCCGCCACAAGGAAAGACCACTTTCCGCTGCCATTCATTGATTAGATGCTGGAAAGATTAGCTTGCAAGGCCTACTATTGTTTTCTAGATGGTTACTCGGGATACTTTCAAATTCCAATTGCACCTGAAGATCAAGAGAAGACCACGTTTACATGCCCTTTCGGTACGTATGCTTACACTAGAATGCCTTTTGGTTTATGCAATGCACCTGCAACTTTTCAAAGGTGTATAATGAGCATCTTTCAAGATTATGTGGGAGATAAGATGGAAGTTTTCATGGACGATTTTACAGTCTATGGAGATAACTTCAATCAATATCTCAACAATCTAGAACTCATCTTGAAAAGGTGTGTTGAACCAATTTGGTATTGAATGCCAAAAATGCCACTTCATGGTAGAACAAGGATATTGTTCTAGGCCATGTAGTATCCAAAGAGGGGATGCAAGTCGATAAAGCCAAGATTGACGTTGTAGCAGAACCTGCCATATCCGACATGTGTCAAAGATATCCGCTCATTCTTAGGCCATGCTGGATTCTACCGAAGATTTATCAAGGATTTCTCAAAGATCTCAGTACCGATGTGTCGACTATTACAAAAGGATGTAGAGTTCGAAATAGGAGATGATTGCAAGGAAGCATTCGATAAATTGAAGACTGCACTCACTACCACTCCAATTGTGAAGCCACCTGATTGGGAACTACCGTTCGAGATCATGTGTGATGCAAGTGACGTTGCCATTGGAGCTGTTCTAGGTCAGAGAGTTGACAAGGTACCTCATGTTATCTATTATGCTTCAAGAACTCTAGATGCTGCTCAAAAGAATTACACTACCACAGAAAAAGAGATGCTTGCCGTTGTCTTTGCTTTGGAGAAGTTTAGACCGTATATTCTAGGATCTAAGGTGATAATCTACTCCGATCATGCTGCATTGAGATATCTAATGAAAAAGAATGAAGCAAAAGCTAGGCTTATGCGATGGCTTTTGTCATTTCAAGAGTTTGATATCGAAATAAGGGACAAGAAAGGAGCTGAGAATGTTGTTGCCGATCACTTAAGTAGAATTGAAAGCAAGGAAGAAGAAATCACAATCAATGAAGTGCTGCCTTTTGAAGGATTGTTTGCCGTTTCTCAATTTCCCTGGTATGCTGATATTGTCAATTACTTAGTTGCTCGTCGCCTACCTTCAGATCTTAGCAGAGGACAAAAATTGAAGATCATAAGTGATGCCAAGTATTATTTATGGGATGATCCGTACTTATGGAGGCAAGGATCCGACTTAGTAATGAGAAGATGCATTCCCGACAATGAGACTCAATCCGTTTTGAAATTTTGCCATGGAGATGAATGTGGAGGCCACTTTGGACACAAGAAGACTGCAAGGAAGATCTTGGAATGCGGCTTCTATTGGCCTAAACTTTTCAAAGATTCTTATGAGTATTGCAAAGCCTGTCCACAATGCCAAAGAGTTGGAGGTATATCGAAAAGGAATCAGATGATTCAATCACCTATATTCGTTGCTGAAGTCTTCGATGTATGGGGAATTGATTTCATGGGACCTTTTCCTCCATCAGACAAGAAGTATTACATCCTTCTAGCTGTGGATTATGTTTCTAAATGGGTTGAAGCTATTGCTACGGAGAAAGATGATGCAAGGATCGTAGCCAAATTTTTGAAGAATAATATTCTTCATCGATTTGGAATACCAAGATACCTCATCAGCGATCGTGGAACTCATTTTTGCAATAAAATTGTTCAAGCACTAGTTGAAAAATATGGAGTACACCATAGGGTATCTACTTCATATCATCCTCAAACTAGTGGACAAGCTGAGATATCTAACCGTCAAGTGAAGCTGAGTTTGGAGAAAACAGTCAACGTCCAAAGAAAAGATTGGAGTATGCGACTAGGAGATGCTTTATGGGCTTATCGTACAGCTTATAAGACACCTCTAGGTATGTCCCCGTACAGTATTGTGTTTGGAAAACCATGTCATTTACCTGTGGAATTAGATCACAAAGCATGGTGGGCAGTTAAGCAATGCAATCTTAATTTTGACAAAGCTGGAATTCAAAGGATGTTACAATTGCAAGAACTCGAGGAAATTAGGAATGAAGCCTATGAGAATGCAAGAATTTACAAGGAAAAGACTAAAGCTCTGCATGATCAAAGGATATTAAGAAGAACGTTTCATGAAGGTCAGAAAGTTTTGTTATTTACAAGTTCGATCAAACATCATGGAAAATTAAGATCCAAATGGGGAGGACCTTACGATATAATACAAGTTTACCCTAATGGATCAGTGGAAATTATTAATCCAGTCAAAGGGAATTCATTTAAAGTTAATGGGCAAAGACTCAAGCCTTACTTCGAGCCATTGACAATAGCATTAATTGAAGAAGTTGAATTGGAGGATCCCATTTATCTTCCAATTTAAGGTCGAAGAAAGGAAGAGTCAAGCTAATGACTTTAAACAAGCGCTTATTGGGAGGCAACCCAATTTTAATTTTAATTTTTGTTTTATGAATTTTTATCCAAGGAGTAAAAAGGTACCAAGCCATAAACCATGCATGATCGAAACCCGGAGAGTTAGCATGCATGGCCGGTCATAGCTTGGCTATGCCGCACAACACCAAGCCTTGACCCGGCTAAGGCTCGAAATCACCGCGCCATCGCCAGGCCAAGCTCGGTACCGCACCAAGTATGACCCGTACATCACCGAGCCATGCCAAGCACTCCAGCCGGCCAGCATCGGACATCACCGAGATAGCACCAGCCATGCCGCGCCCTAGCCTGCGCGATGCCAGCCACAACCGGCCAAGCCCGAGACAGCACCAGCAGCAGTAGCCGCTCCGCTCCGCTCCATGCCGAGACAGCACCAGCACGCAGCAGCCCGCGTCCCGCGCTACCGCCAGGACCTGCTCTGCCTTGAACCGAGCCATGCCGGCCATGTCCCGCTTGCACTAGGACAATGCCGCGCCAAACCCGGAGCTAAGGAGGATGCCATGCATGTGCCACGCCATCTACATGCAAAGTATGTTAGGATTTTAATTTCCTATATTGACTAGGAAATTGAGTTCCTAATTGACTTCCAAAGCCAACACCTTTTCCATATAGGTAAAGTACTCCTAAACAAGGTATGTTTCTTACTTTTTACTCTAACTAAAACCTCTTAGAACTAGAATTTGATCACTATATAAAGACACCTCTATTTCTCTTTATTCATCAAATCACAAGAAGCAATATTTGAGAGCTTTAAAATTTGGCTAAGAAGCAAATTTTTGAGCAAGGCCGATTAGAAGAGAAGTCGACTAGAGCAAAGTCGACTTCATAAGAGGCAAGTCGATAAGGAAGTCGACTTTTGGAAGCAAAGTCAATTGAACAAGTCGATTTGGCTATTCTCCTCAATTTTAGAAGAAGTCGACAACCCCTTTTTTCAATTGAAGATGTCGATGATGCTAGCAACAACAACTAAGGATTTTGAAGTTCAATTCAAGAAGTTTAAGGATCAATTTTATCGAATTGGAGCTTCTCAACTCGGTCCAAAGTTTCAAGGAAGTTTTATTCGCCAAGATTGCCATGAACTCTTGAGCATGATTTCGTTGCTACCTAAGGATGAAATTGAGGCTAAGCCCGGTTTCAAAGCTAGGATGATTTATCAATTTCTTTGGGACAAAGCTAACAAGTCGCATGAAGCTGTTTTAAGATCAAAGGAAAGAGCTGAGAAAGAATTTGCAAAGCGTTTCCATCCCTATGGAAATCGATTCTCTCAACCAAGGAATTTCAGTAGGAGAATTCGACCTCATGTTGCACCTTGGAGTAAGCCTTTTCGTATGCCAAAGATTGATGCGTATCACACCAAGCCCTATAGGCCACCCTATAGACCTCCTATGCGATGTGCCCCTTTTCCTCAACGGTTTCATGACCCTTTTTATGCTTCTTCATCTAATCAACCAAGAACTGCACCTGTTGCTACTGTTTTTACCTTGGAAGAATTAAAGGATAAACCCTCAATTTCAATTGGACCAAGAGATCCATTGTATGAGGAAGATCAAGGTGAAGATGATATTGTGATAATTGCTTCTGCTACTGAATCAAGTGATGCTTCTAGTGATGAGAATAAGGAGGAAAAAGAGGAGGAGAATCGAGAGAAGGAAAATAAGGAGGAATTTCATACCTTTCCTTGCTCAATTTAAGGACTTAAGTGATCAAGTTGCTAGCTTAAGAGAGGATTTTGAGACTATAATTGGGAATTTGGAAAACCTCTTCAATTTATTGGAGAAGGCTATTCCTAAACCAATTTAGGTTTTAAAATTAAGATTTTAATTTAGGATTTTATTTTTAAGCATCTTAGGTTTAGTTATTTAGTTTATGCTTTATCTTTAATTTTCTTTATTTTATGTCTTTATTTTTCAAGTTTCATTAATAAACTATCTAGTTTTATATGCCTATCACTTTAATTTTTATTGTCTTTTTATTCGAGTAATTATCTTCATCAAAGCCGCCCAGGTATGTTTCATGAACCTTAATTCTTTATTTTTTTTAATATTTTGCATGCTTTGATTTTATGATTGCTTTTACATTGAGGACAATGTGAATTTTAAGTGTGGGGGGTGAATACTCGATTAAATTATTGATTGATTATTGAGTCATATGATAGTCTTTTGCATGAGAATCTAGGATAAAAATATGATTGTTTTGAATCGTCTATTTTCTCCAATTTTTGAAAAGATTTTTTTTCGAAAAAAATTGATTTTTGAAATTGAAAATTTTGATGATTTTTCAAACTCTTTGATTTTTCAAGAATATTATTGAATGATTGATTTGATTATGATTGATGAATGATT